>RWJN01000716.1:0-10040 GCA_004332605.1 Steccherinum ochraceum
TACTGAGCGCTGAGCAGGCACATCATCAATGCATCACGAGCCACCGACCGTATGATAGATCGTCGATCGTCCATAGCAGAAAATAGATCCGAAGTTACAATCATCACCGACGCGACCCGACGCGCTGGGCTCGCTCGTTAGGTGTGTCCGAATAGCTAGAGAGAAGCAAAAGACGTACTAGTATAATGTCGCCAGGAGTGCGGCGATGGAGGTCGTGTTGGTAAAATTGGCTATGGCCGGGACAGGCGACCATGGTGGAATTAGGACCATCTTCATCGACTGTCGCTGAGGTCGTGAATGAGCTCGCTAACGTAGTTGAACAAGATGTACAAAATGAATGCCAGATTGGAGGCAGTAGGACGGCGCAGAAGACGACTTGATGTAACACAAAAAACTGACGATCGAATTGTCGACGCGCTGCACGACGATGAACACCCTACCAGAGAATCCCTCAGCTAAAGTCTCCCAAACTTCATGTCACTTCAACCAGCCGTAGACTCCTTCACTTGGCCTCGGAGTTGGGCTTTTTCGGGAATCCTGGCAGCCTCAAAAGCCCGGGCCTCTTGGCGGGCTCTGACTTTGCGGGCTCTGGCTTTGCAAATTCTGGCTTCGCGGGTTCCGGCTTTGTAGACTGTGCTTTCTTCTCTGGTTTTGGCTTCTTCGCGGGCTTTACGTCGGGGCCTATCTTTGGTATCGCGAATTTTGGATCAAAGCGCTGGTCCTTTTCAGCCGGGCGACGATTCATGGGACCAATTGGGTGAATGACTGTGGGTCCGCCGGGTTCGCCACGGTCATGGCCGACGCCGATATGTCTCTGTGCCCAGTCTTTCGCTTGGCCCCTACTACTACTTGGCTGAGTATCGTCGGGAGGTGGT
Organism: Steccherinum ochraceum; assembly: GCA_004332605.1. Classification (NCBI taxonomy): domain Eukaryota; kingdom Fungi; phylum Basidiomycota; class Agaricomycetes; order Polyporales; family Steccherinaceae; genus Steccherinum; species Steccherinum ochraceum. Next base: position 876 of record RWJN01000716.1, read on the forward strand.
GGTTGTCGGCCACCCGGCGCGTGATCAATGGTGGGACCAATTCTATGATAGTATTCCGGCGGTGGAGTAGGACCGGGAGTGACATTGTCCGCGTACGGTCCAACGTCGCCCAGAACGGGATGATTTTTCGACTTTTTCGGAAGACCAGGCCCGTCATACAACCCTGCTACTTTGTCTTCTCCGTACTTTGGAGGAGGAGAAGGCTCCCCTCCGGCGCGTCTGACGAAGGGGGCAGTGGTTCTGCCACAGTGAAAGGCTGGTGAGTATCGACAAAATCCAGAGGGGATGGCTGGTGTGCTCACAGTCTGCGGGGATATGACCGAGCAAGATCGCGGACATAGATGTCTTGAAGGACGTCACGGACGACGTCTGGACTGTGGTCGCGTACCAAAATTGTCGCACTTTCGACGTACCCACGCACTTCACGAACGCGACCAGACGCGGCTGTCGCTGGCCCTGCGGCAACTGTGAGGATACCGAGAACTATGGTTGCGAAGCGCATGATGATTTTGAAGGGGTCGTGATAGAAGGATCCTGACGTTGATATCGTGAAAGAGCGTTGTCGAGCTGCGGCAGCGGCAAACATTGAGTTAGTCTAAGATGCGTCGAGAGAGCTAGAAACAGCAAATGGCGCACCTGCCAGAGCTTGCGGGATGGTATAGGTACGTTATGTGAGCACCGGGCTTAGGGATGTAGATGGCTCTGATAGTCGCAATTATACCAAGTTTCTACTACCAATTCCGGCTTGAACGTCCCGTTGATCCTCAGCACAGGAACCCAGCAGCAACCTGCTCGTATTTTATATCTGCTATTTCCTTGCGGTATCATCTCGTGTTTGAAGACATCGACATGTGGAACGTCAAACGAGCGTGCAAATCTTTCCCCACGAGATTGATGATGTCCTGCGATCGTCTTGACATCAGTATTCAATTTCCTGTATACCGGCCTATGAACGGCACATTACCGCAAAGAAGAGACTGCTAGACTGCCGTGAGACTTCTCCTAGGACCTGCGTGGTGACGTGTCGGCCAAGTGGTAGCTGGTGCATGATACAGGCAGAGACCCGGGCCGACAACGTCGAGGGTTTTGTTTTGAAATATCTTCACGATACACTAGCTGAGGCACGAACGTGCATAGAACAACTTGAATGCGCTTCCCAAAGCAATGCGAGAGTAAGTAGGTGGTACTTACTTACTTACGCGGAGTGAGGAAGATGATTTTCAAGCACCTTGTGACACGGATTGCTCAGACGGGAGTCAAAGCTTTGAGCTCAAGCTGCTTGAGGTCGTCTAGAGTCCAGAGTCCAGACTGAGAGAGTCGTACAGAGAGATGCAGAGTCGTGCCCAGCGTCGCGCACTTATTGAAAGTTGAGCTCGGCTTGAGACTGACGGTTGACATAGATCAGATCGATCAGTGGCGATCAAGACCGAAACGCCCACAGTCCACCGTTCTCGGAGCCCACTAGAGCCCACTCCGGGCAGAATGACCACAACTTCAACTCCCAATAAGTATGTCCTTCTCTCGGCTCATGCCATGAATCGCATTACGATGCTCAAGAACCTGAATGCAGATACTCGTCGGTGCACCTAGACCGCTGTGCCTTGTAACATGTATATGTCGCGAGCACAAATTCGGGATATGAATCAACGTTGGCATCTTCTGAGGTGAGTCTTGTTCCGCTGCTCTATTCAAGATTGATTTTGACGCGTTCTTTCCTTCTTTCTGTAGTGAAAAAAGAATACCATCCTTGACCACACCATCTTCGACGCCATATCGACGTTGAGCGTCGAACGTGACGTTCCTTCACATTTTCGCCATATGAGAAGGCAATCGCGGGCAAACTCGCTCAACCTTCCGAGATATACAGCTTTCTGCGCAGATCACGCGAGTCTACAAACCACGACAACAGAGGAGACTTGCATGCGAGCTACGACATAGTTTGAGAGGAGAGGAATTGTGACTCACGATCGGTGCCGCGAGAGGGAGATGGCGTCATGACAGGGGATAGTGGACGGTCAGAAAGTCTCGATAACTTTCAAGAACTTTGAATTGATTCACAGTGAGTCCTCATCATTCAGACCTGGTAGCAGTTTCTGACCAGCTCTGTAGAAGTCATGACACTATAGAAATCGGAATACTGCTGCCCAGTACTGTCCGCGCTCGCATTGAGCCTATACACCAGACTTCTCTCCTATGACAAGCCTGTTGGAAGCCGAGTAAAGCATATATTTTTTCCTACTCTCTGGACCATCAAACCTGTCACTTCCCTTCGTCTCCTCGAATTTGGAGTTTGAAGTGATCGAGTGGTGCACTCACGGAGTGAGCACCGTAAGCTGATCTCGCGGTGGAATGATTCTCATACTATAGCCCTCAGTTACGGAATACCTCAATCCTTCACTGTGTTTGAATAGATCTCTGGATCACGACCGAGTCGACACTCCTGGGAGACAGTGGACTGCCTCCTTACCCGCTTCTCTAATGTCGGCCACAGTCCACTCACGTCTCACGATCATGACAAGATGATATACAAGTTCTGCAAGTCCTCAAGCATCCTCAATTTCCAACAACTCTTGAGATCAGATAAATGCCCCACAAAAAGCCGACGTGAGCGACCCTGGTCGTGAAGTACCCCGTGCCATGACTGAGTACTGGGCCTTGGTGTGCAATGCGCGTTGTGGCTATGAGCTTCGTAGGTCAGTTTGCACGGTGGAGAAGTAGACTACTGATAGTTTTGTACCCAGAATTAATCATTGGAATATTTCCTGTGAGAGATGTCGCCCTCGAAGCTTCAACGATAGCCCTGTTTTGCCTCTCATGTTCCGTTTTGTGACCGACCGAGTTGAGTGCGATGACACAAAGGTGACGCCCAAATTCACCGGAAAACAAGGCTCTGAGACAAGGCTACAGGCAGCTTCTGACCTGAGCCTCGAGTGCGTTCGGTCAAATCCTTGAAACTGCCGGATCTCGCCATGGATGTGCAGTATCAAGTGAATGAACACCTTTTTGCGAGTAATTACATGACGTGTGTGAGGTGTAAGCTTATGCTAACTACCGAGAGACGATCATAAAAGGGTGTCAAGAAGTCTTCGTCTGCCTTCGGTGCAGACCGCGGCATCGCAGACGGTATATAAGGTCGTATGCTACAGGAAGTGAATGTACAGAATCCCCATGTGATAGTGAGAGCGGTGAGAGTGAGAAAAAGTGAGTAGACGAAGGTAATACTCTACAGAATAAACAATTCATATCCGCGTGACTTCCTACCGGCAACTCAGCTCAGTGCTCCAGCATCGCCATCACCGCGGAACAGAAACCTAATCAAAAGGCAGCTATACAGCTTCAGCACGCTCCGAGAGGTCAACTCAAACCGCCATGACCACCTCGCCCTCTCCATCCAGCCCGTCATCCACCTCCCCCTCAGCATCAATGTCCTCCCCGTCGTCCGGCTCTCCCTCCGCATCCGCATCGAAGTCCTCATCAGGCTCGCCCTCCGCGTCCACGTCATCCTCCCCTTCCGCGTCTGCATCCCCTTCTCCGTCACCAGGATCCACCACCAGGGCATGAGGCGGGACCTCGAGTGCGATGGGTGACGCCGGCGTTCCCTTCACCCTCTGGTCTTCTGGAACGTACACCGTGTCATCAGATGGCGCACTCTGCCGACTCATGCCCGTCAAAGGCGTGTCCATGTCTTCGTACTTCACATCGTCCATAGGACCGCCGTTCGGGTGTGGCTGGGGCGCAGATACGGAAAGTGTGCTTGCTTCTTCCTCATCTTCCTCCTCCTCGGGTGACGCAATCCGCCGCCTCGACGACCTACTTCGCGGTCTGACTATCTCCGGCGACGACGGGACGTCTGCACCGTTCATACGTCTGGAAGAGCGCCGCTGAAGACCATTCGCAGCGGGAGATGGTGACGGAGGTAGTACAGCAGGCTTCCTGCCATTCGTGTTCGCAGCAGAAGCACGACGTCGGGGCGGCGGTCGCGAGAAAGGTTCTGGAGGGGACGAAGGTGGCTCAGGCGAGGTCTCGACGCGCCTCCGTTTCCGTGGCGGGGGCATCGGCGGCGTTGGCGGAGGTGGTGCGGCGCGTTTCTGCCCACCGCGAACTTGTACAAGGGTCTTGACTTCCTGCGAGGTGTTGGACCGAGAACGGAGCTGTCGCCGAGGCAACCCGTCTTCCATCGCCAGCCGCTTCGCAAGTGCCTCGTCCGCGAGCATCACGTCAATGCCGTCGATCTCGGAAGGCGTGGGGTCTGAAACAGCACTCCCGTTGACTTGAGCGGCGGTGGATGATGATGCCGTACGGTTCCTCCGAGGACGACTCTTCCTTGTCGGTCCCGAAGGCGCGTTGACGCTGGAAGCCTGTGAAGGAGAAGTCGGAATGGAAATGACAGTGGAATTCCTTCCACTTCGCCGTGGGGTGACATCTTCATCATCATCTGGGACCCTTTTCTTCCTTCGTGCTGACCCGACCACAGGAACGGCTTCTTCCTCATCTTCAACGACACGTCCACGGCCGCTTGCTCTCCTCCCTAACCGAGGTGTTGCTTCAGAATCCCTCAACAACGACGGGAGCTCATCCGGGTCCGGAGTCTCCACTTGCCCGAGCGGTTCATCGAAGAGGTTCAGCGCCGGCGACGCACTGCCAGATGCAGAAACAACGTCCAAATGCTTGTTCCTGGGCGTTCTCCTCGACTTCCCCTTCGACGAACCAGGTCTGGGCGTGGCGCTTCCACTCGCACCATCCAGCTCGATGAAGTCCGCAGCCTCAGGCATAGTCTCCTCCAACGGCGTCTCCAGCGGTTCCTGAGCTTCGTCGGCCAAGCCGTCGCTCTTCATCGTCCGTGCGATCAAGAATGGACTCCATTTCAAGCATTCTGGCTTCAGCTTGAAGTAGCCCTTCGCTTCCCACTTCGCCATGAATGCAGCGACGGCGGTGGCGTCCCAGACAATGTCGTACGAGCGCGGAGGGATGAAGGGCCCTTTGGTGAGACCTTGCTCTGCATCTTGCGTCGGGGCGCGGACGAGGGCCTTCCGCGCAAATCCGTTCTTCTTGCCCTTCGGGAACTTAATTGACCTTCCCGGTGGTGGTCGGGATGGAGGGGTGTGGTCGTGTACGTAGATCATCTGTTGCTGCTGAAGAGTGGCGTAAATGTCTTCGAGGGTCATAGAAGTGGCACGGGCAATATCTGTTAAGAAGGATCAGTCAATTTCAGTCAAAGCGTATATTCCAGGGTTTGATGCGTACCTTCCAAGCGCGGTTTGTCTGGGGCCGTTGAGAGATAACGATTCAGAGACAGCGTCCAGTAATTCCTGTAACCGAGAGCACCCAGGGCCGAAAGGGGTTTCTCCGGACTACCGGTCCTGTGCTCCTTCTTGGATAGCAAATAACCTAGATTACACGCACATTCAATACACCTGCTTCTAAACAAACATAGTCCAACACTCACTGAAATCAATAAGCAAATTACCCCACCCCTGCCTCTGTCGCACCGGCAGCGTCATGATACAACTAACGTTGTAATCCTTCGGACTGCGCTTCTCCTTACTGAAGTACCCGACGAACCGCGACCCCGTCGCCTCGTCGACCTCCGTCATCACGTAAAACAGGAACGGCTCGACGTCGTAGAACAGCGACTTGTGGTCGAGAAACATCTTGGAGAGGAGACATAGGTTCTGGCAGTAGATCTTGTTCTTCCGCCCGTCGACCTCGAAGATGGAGATCACCCCGTCCCGGTAGATCTCGTCCCCTGGAGGATGTCGCATCTTGCATTTCATCTGCAAAAACCACAATTCGCGTGAGCAATGAGCGTGTTGAGAATGAAGGATGGGATGGGTATGGACCCAGGATGTTGGGACGATCCAAACCCCCAAGGCGAAAGGGAGCGAAGTGTGGCGTACCTGGTGCCGACTAGCCACGAACTGGCTCTTCATGTACTTCAAGCAGAACTCGCAGATCCAGAGCCTCCCGTCCGGCAGATTCGCGTACTCTTCGGGAAACGGCGCGTCGTACCACGTCTGGATGTCGAACTCGCCAAACCGTATCGATCGTATGCGTTGAGTGGGGGTGGTGGTGGCTGGTGTCTGAGGCGCCGGTGATACGGAGAGACCAGGGGTGAGCAATGGAGTGGGTGGTGGTATGAAGGCGGAGCGTAGTGGTCGACTGGAAGGGCCTGCTATAGGTGTATCTGGAGGTTCGAGGGGTGTCGGTGGTGGAGGCGGGTGCGTTATGCGCTAGGAGCAGTCCCGTTTCAGTCAGAGGAACTTGGACTCAGGAATGTCAGTACTCACCTCGGCCTCTGCCCGACTCTTCTCGAACCGTACTTTATCGCCATTAAGGATGGTCGTCTGTACTGTATCTCGGTCCTCCGCATTCAACAGATCATCGAACATCCCTTTCTTCGCCTCGTCCGGCTCCTCTTCGCGCTCCTTCCCCTTGACAGTCCGAGCAGTCAACTTCAAGCGAATCATAGGTGTAGGCCGTGGTGGAGAGGGTGGTGGTACCGGCGGCGGTGGTTGGACCGGCGTGCTGATCAGGAGGCGTACGTTCCGAACTGGACGAGCGGGTTCTGGTTCTGCAGTTGGTTCTTTCGTAGGTATGGGTGCTTTCCTGGTCGACGATCCGAAAGGTCGACCCCTCTTCTTCTTCGTGGCCGCCGGTATGGGAGTCTTCTCGACATCTACTTCCTCTATCTCTACCTCTACCTCGCCCTCTGCATCTGCTTCTGAATCCTCAATGGTGATAGCCCGCGCCTTACCCTTCCGCCTCGACCTGTTCTGAATAGGACGAGGAACCGAGCGAGAGGACGATGCTACAGACGACTCTCGAGCTCCAGGCGTCGGTGGCGCCACCTCCTCAACTTCTTTTCTTCAGGTGAAGGATCGAGAGAGTCAGCAGTGTGGTCTTGATCTTGCNNTGGTGGTTGCAGACAGTCCATATGCCAACCTGGAGGCTGAATTGAGTCTTCCGCCCGGAAGGAAAATCGTGATGACAGACATACCTCGATCACAGACGTCACAGAACAGAAGGCGGCCCTTGCTTACGGCTTCAGTGGTGTATTGGCTGGTAGCTTCGACTGCAACACTCACCTCGTCTCCTTTCTCCTTGCACACTTCGCAGAACTTGCAATCTATACAGTGCCAATCGTACTGGTAGACGAGATCGCCAAGCTTGCTGATCTTCAGACATGTCGGATGACCTACATATGGGACGTGGCCAATGAGCACGAAGGCACCATTTAAGCGAAGCAACAACACTCACCACTGCGACCGCATTCCACACAGGTCAACAGTCTCTCCGGCACGACGTCGTTGTCGCCTCGAGCAAGACAAAACCCGCACTCCTTCTCGCGAGCGAGTTTGCGCTTCTTCCTGGGCGGTCTGGGTGTGGGCATGGAGGGTTGCTCGACGGGGATGAAAGGTGGGAGAGGTTGAGGAGCGAACGGGTCGCCTTGCGGACCTTGGGAGTACTGCCGGCGGTATCGAGTGCGAGGGTTGTCGAGGGGTACAATGGGTGGTGGGGCCTGCGGGAACGCGAGTCAGTCAGTACCACTCATTGCCGTACGCGACTGATTTAAGTGAAATACCGCGTCGCGACGCGTTATAATTGCACGCCGTTAAGCGTCGCGGTCCGCTCTGCTGCCAAAGGACAAACACCCACCTGTTGGGATTGAAATCCATCGCCTTGCTCCAACAGCGCCGGGTCGAGTGGGATATCGCTGAGGGCAGGATCAATTGGAATGTCGTCGGCGTTGGAGGTGCTGAATGGTGTGCCATTCTCAGATGATTCTTCGTGTGGAGGCACAGGGAAAGATAACCCCCTCATGGCGGAGAGGGAGATGGGGAGGGCCGTACAGAAGGTGCCCAAAGGCTAGAGCAGACTGGAAGAGGTCGTCGTCGACGGCAGCGACGACGACGAGCCCCGGTTGTTTACAATGTAAATAAACCCAAATTAGGACTTAGCTTTACGTTATGCTCCAGGCCCGAATGAGAACTCTCCTGCAAATCAGCTGAGTTACGAACACACCATCACATTCACGGAGGACGGGAAGCAAGCACCCAAGAACACATGGGCGAACGTAGATTCTAGTCTTGTGCGTACAGAGCGGTATGTGCAAACCAATGAGCCTACGAAGAGCCGAGACATTGCCCACGAGACAATATTTTAGCGTGAATTAATTTCTCTAAGTGCGCTCTGGCCAACTGCCCCTAACTCGTCGTTCACCCATGTCTGTCTCGCTCGCGATGGTCCGTGCTCGTCCTACCAGCGCACTGGGACGTCGAGTGCTCGAGCAACAAGCACCGAAAGAAAGAAGAGGGAGGCTCGATCAGATCCAGTTCGGACTGCGTGGCCCCCGGAACCGCTCAGGTGTTCCGGGAGGTGGTGGCAGAGGCAATACGAAGATGAAAGCCGGCTCGACCGCCTCAAGGGCTTACTGCGGGCACCTTGCGGATGTAGGGATGGGCACGATGTGTCGAGATAGAAGAGGGCGTCCGGGAGCGCGAGAGAAAGAAAAGAGGGCAGTGTGCCGCGCGAGGAGACGCCCGGGAGTAGGCTTGCATCCGGGGCGTTGGGCCACTCTTGTCCGTCTTCCGGGAGGCTCTGGCACAGTCACCGAGCAGCGAGGGGATGCAGAGCCGCAACAGCCGTTGGAGACGCGTGAGAACGGGGGGAAAGGCACGTCGGGAGAGGCGGAGGGGGTTGGGCGAGCGTTGGCCATGGCCTCGGGGTGGTCGACGTTGTTCTTTGGGTTGCTTGTTGGATGTGTTGCAACGAAGATAATCTCGAGTACGCTACGAGTATCTACCAGCCTGGAATACGAGTATCTTCTAGTGATCGCCCCGGCCGAGGAGGACGCCGTGGAAGAGCCGTGGTGAGGAGACCAAACAAATAAGGCTCCGTGGGCAGAGGCGTCTCTCTCCAAGTCGCCAGTCGAGCTGCCGTCGTTCTGTCTATCACCCTCAGATTGCCCGCTCCCCACCGTCCTCGCCTCTTTCTTCCCAACCACCACCATCGCCCACAACGTCGTCGACAACCACCCAAACCATGCAGGCTGCGGTGCACCACCTCCCGCCGCAAATCCTCCCCTACCCGCCTCTCAACCGCCTGCCCAACCCGCCCTCTGCCGTCATCCAGCCCACTCCCCCCGTCATGGGGCGCAAACGCAAA
>RWJN01000072.1:0-98445 GCA_004332605.1 Steccherinum ochraceum
AATGGCGCCGATGCGAACGGGGACGGGAAAAAGGAGAAGGGGAGCTGGCGGAGGCCTGCCAGTGAGTCGTTCATTGCAAGAGATAGTAAATTGAGAGTGCTCACGAGTGCGTTGCTGTTTGTGCGGATTAGACACTGCGTTCAAGCAGCAGCGTCTCAAGGCCTGGCAACCGATCTTCACGCCGAAGACGGTCCTCCCTGCGTTCTTTATCGTCGGTCTCATATTCGCACCAATAGGCGGTCTTCTCATTTGGGGAAGCAGTCTGGTGAGTGTTGTCTCTGCAGCGACTCGACTGGCCAGTCGCGGGTCTTCGGCTAATACATCACCGTCCTCAGGTAACCGAGATCACTCTCGAGTATACCGACTGCGACACGTTGAACCCCTCAAGCTCAAATAACTCCCTTACCTTCTCCAATATGCCCGATTTCAACTACCGTCTGCGATCAAGTCAGAGCCACGCACCGTTCACTCCGCCCCAGTACGCCTTCATCAACGACACCTCCGGCCCACTAGGTCAACAAGCACAGTGCTTCGTGCAGTTCGACATCCCTTACGACCTCGAGCCGACCGTTCTTCTCTACTACAAGCTCACGAACTTCTTCCAGAACCATCGCCGATACGTGAAGAGTTTGAACACGGATCAGCTGAAGGGGAAGTTCGTTAGTGTGAGCGATCTGCAGAATGGAGACTGCAAGCCCCTGGCGCGTTTCCAGAACGACACTGGTCGGTTTGCAGTCTATCCTTGTGGTCTTATCGCCAACTCTGTTTTCAATGGTACGCTTCCGCGCTCGATAGCTGATGAAACCCGCGCTCACGTCTCCTTCAGACACCTATTCCGGCCTTACTGAAACCACTGGCAGCGGCAGCAACTACACGTTCTCAGAGAAGGGCATCGCCTGGCCTGGTGAAGCCAAGAAGTATGCTACCACCCCCGGTTATAACCTGAACGAGATCGTTCCTCCTCCGAATTGGGGCCTTCGCTTCCCGAATGGCTACACCACTGACAACCCACCTCCGGATCTCAAGGCCGACGAGCACTTCCAGAACTGGATGCGCACGGCTGGCTTGCCTACGTTCACGAAGCTGTGGGGACGCAACGACAACGATCGTCTGCTGAAGGGACGTTACCAGATCGTTGCCAACATGAGTGCGTGGCAGCTGCCGTTCTGAGCGCTCTGTTGACTGTTGTGTGCTGACACGAGTTTGTTGGTGCGCTTTAGACTACCCGGTGAGGTCGTACAAAGGCCACAAGGCGATTGTCATCTCAACGGTGTCGTGGATCGGTGGCAAGAACCCGTTCCTTGGATGGGCATACGTTGCTGCTGCCTCGCTCTTCGTCGCTGTTGCCATCCTAGGCACGATCCGGCATATGATCAAGCCAAGGTATGTCATCTCCGATCACTCCGTACCTTCGTTCAATAGCGCTCACACACGCCTGTCCTTCAGAAAACTGGGTGATATGTCGTTGCTCTCGTGGAATCGGTGAACATAGCGTTTGGATCTAGGGACGGTAATTAATATGTAGTAGCGATGTATTTCTGGCACTCATTCAGCTGTTTCTCTCGCGTCCCCGCACCTCGTACAGCTAGCTACCTAGGAAATGGATGTTCTCCAGACGCCCCCTCCCCCGCTCTCCTTTTCCTTCGAGAACTCGATCTGCGCATCGGGATGATATGCGATGGCTTCTCATTCTTCCTGTATTTATCTCACTTTCTATCTTACTACGTGTACATTGATTTTGTTTAGTGGAGGAAGGCTGTTGTGCGAGGACGCGTGAGGAAAACGTAGCGCAGGAACAACACAGTGGCGTCAGGGGGCGGTGGACCCACATATCACAACTGCCAGTTCGCTTATACAAGTTACAGCCGTTCGCCCTGGCGATCGACTGTCATCAATTTTTCATGCGATGCGGAGAAGGCTGGTCATTCACCTCGATCCACTTTCTACATTCGTCCTTCTTACAGTTGTTCGGGAAGCATTGCACTTGCATGCTTGACCTACTTACTCATTGCTAAGCCGAGATCGACCATTTCTGTAGACATCCAGTGCCCGGTCACTGTATGTATGTGTGGCATTTGCACGGTCGACTCGTTGGTTCATAATGAGAGGTAGATGTTTGCGGAGTATCGCCAGCCCATCTTTGATACCCAGCTGACCGTGGTTCCCTGGTGGAAGTCAGCTCACTACTAAGTCTACACAGCCAAAACTGAACAGCTGAGCAATTGGTACATAAACCTAATATCAAAACGATACAAGTTGCCACCTTCGTGGCGTGAGTCTGAGCGATCGCGTCAAAACGCCAACGTCAAATCAAACTTTTGTCCAGGAGACGATCGGACGTGCGAGGGCCATGCAGTGCAACGTACAGTTTTCAGTCCTTGGACAACGAATTCAACCAGCCCAAATATGCCAGCTCGTAGGCCTAGAGGATCGAGACAATGAGTTTAAAGCCTCTGAAGCCAACAAAACCTAAAACGAGGATGCTGGACAACCATGTCCGATAAGTCCTGACACCCGGAAAACGCCGAAAGGCGGAGGGGCGATCGAACATGATCGGACTGCCAGAGCTCTGGCAATTTGTTCAATTTCAACACATTCAGCATTCAACAAGTCCGTCCACAGGTCTCAATGACGAAGATCTGCCTATCAGTGCACTATCGTTTCCTTTCGTTCCTGATGTTCTGAGGCTGACGTTTGAGACGACATCTGGTACATCTCGCGCGACATTCAAGCTTGTTTTGGACGTCGGCGGTGATGACCTTATGATCAGGTCCTTCGGCTTCTTCATCGTACTTAATCTTTGTTTGAACAGGTATACGAGCTCTTGGTGATACCTAGCCGCCAAAAAGCGATTGTATTCATCGGTCTTCGCGGTGGGCTCGAAGCCCAATGCATCGGCAGGGGCGAATGTCAGAGGTTTCTATGTGGGTACACGGTCTTCTAAAGAGTTCTCATTCTCACTCAATTTTTGCTCAGAGATCGTCATCTTGTTCCTAGCTTTGTAGCAAGTGCTTTACCCTCTTATATCGCTTGAAAAAGTGTCGATCATGGAAGGAGATGAAAATAGCCAACATATTCACTTGTTTTGCAACATCTTCGTGGCACGACTCGGTGTCAGTACCTTCATCTGTCAAAGTTTGACGGTAGCAAAGCAGCCGCTAGCTCATAGGTGCAGCCAGCCCTCGGCGAACTCCATGCTTGAACTCACGGCAGATGAAAACAGATCCTCAAGCGTTCCAGCCACTCGCACGACAACTATCATATGATCGTAGAAGCGTCATGCCCTCTGACCTGCGATCACAGCTCCTTCCCATGCGTGCAATGAGAGCGGCTTCTGAAGTTCCTTTGCTGATCTTTCTCCCTGCTACGACAGATGTGCATGTGCGCCCCGAACATTGACCGTAGCACTCATCGGCTTGTCTGGGCAAGCCAGCTGCAGGTCGCGGCAACTCTCTTCCAGGTGGCATGCCCCATAAAGCGACTCCACCCTTGTTGCGGCAGGTTTTCCGCTATCACCCACCTGCGATACGCCTCTCGGCTTGGGCGTCCCTGATCCTCTCTCTGTCGTTCGTTCCTTACAGTCTAATTAGCCGACGCCAGTTGGTACACACGAGGATGCCACAGCCGCCGACAGCCGCCTTCGTGTTCGGGGGCTTCTTCATTTTAGCGACTATAGCTTTTGTGTATGTCTCCTGTGGTTTTTTTCGAAACCGCTTGCTGACGATGGTATGTCTATGCAATATAGGTTGTATGGGATTGTCATCGCTCAAGTTTGGACATATGCGTTCACTCCTGGCAAACGAGACCCATGGATCCTCAGAATTAATGTGGCATTGGTCCTGTCAGTCATGTCGTCCGCTTTTCGTACGCGAAAAAACACTCATGTTGTCTGGGACTTGGGTAGTGTTGTCGAGACATTCCATACAATCATGGCGATACATTCCATATACTGGTACCTGATCATTAATTCGGGGCGTCCCCAGGAGCTGGCCAAGATTGTCTGGTGCGCCTTTCCCTTCTCTCAATTTAGACGGAAGGACGTTCTGACTCTGGCTTCTTTTCAACAGGAGCGGGGCGGTGAGCTCGTTCAACTCTCATATCCGCGATAGGCCGTACTCATTCTGGACTCGGCGGTAGGCGACTGTATTATGCGAGGTCAGCGCATTTGGTCCTGTGCACCCAGTTCTGCGCATGGCTCACAATTCTTCATCCGTCTAGGCTGTGATGGTCGTCTTGGTCCATTCGTACGCTGTTATTTTCTCTTCCAAGAACTGCACCGTAATTCGTTGTGTGGCAGGTTCTACATTCGCCGGATATACATCAGTGCGTCCTCTTGAATGCGCACATTCAGGATCTTCTAATTTCGAAATAGTGAGCGGGCACAAGAAGTGGTTGATCGGTATTCTGGTAATTGATATACGCACCAAGCTACAAGATTGTCTACTTACGAATGCCACAATAGGTTGCTATCCTGTTCACGAGGACTAGTGAGCTTGTGATCGCCCTAACTCGATACTTCCACAATTTCTGACCGATCCACATCCAGCTTTCAGCCTTGCCAGCACAACGCTGATGTACACTCTCGGGCTTTGGGCAGCGTTCACAGAGACCACCGGCTCACTGGTCAGTTATCGTTCTCATTTGAAAACATTGAGACGCTCTCATCCACTTCCCGTTCTTTAGTTCACTGTCAGCATGAGTCTTAGCCTCCTCGCTTTTGCTGATTTCTCCATCGCGGCGGTGTTGATGTTCTATCTGTGGCGGAGTCGAACTGGGTTCAAGAAGTATATTGTCCTAGCTTTCAGCTCAGAGTGAAAGTGGCTGATGACCCACCAGGTCCGATGCGGTAGTGCACACTTTGATGGCCTACTGCGTCAACTCTGGATTCCTGACGATGTAGGTCTTAATTGACATATTATGATCATACTTTTGTTAAACGGTTCACTTCGCAGGATCTGCTCTGCCATGGTTCTCATCATGGTCAGCATTGCCCTGACAGCTCGCGATCTATGAGACATACTGACCGGTCAATCAGTTCCTCGTCCAACAGAACACCCTAGTATTTGCAGGTTTCGTGCAGGTCACTAGCAAATGTAAGTCGAGGCACCTATACCCGTCAACTTTTTCTGTTAACCAATGTTTGAAGTATACGCCAACTCCTTGCTCGGATCGTGAGTCTGCTGCTTGAGGAAGATCGCAAAGTGCTGTGCGCTGAATATCTGCTTTCTACAGATTGAACATGCGTAGCTTCCTGCGTGATCACCCAAACGCCAGTTCAGCGATCACCTTCAGCAGTCACGCTGCAACCAACAGCCAACAAGCTTCTTCGGAATCTCAGGTACATATTCCATCAAATCTCACTCAGCTGTTATACGTATCCTCATGTGTGAAAAGACGAGACATATTCAGATATTCCAAGAGACCTCGAAGTCGGCGTACATAGATGAAGGATATGGGCACTCAGAGCATCCGGATTCGCCGCAGCGGTTTGAGATGTGAACTTGTACTGGAGTGTACGAATCTGTATTCTATTGTACGACTGAAGGTATACTAGTATCAATCATCCTTTCGGGTGCCGCTTCTGTGCAAGCTTCGATCTTCTTTCGTCAGATGACAATTCCACGGGAGCAGTGCTGAGCAATGTGTTATCGAAGATGAAGCAGCAGATGTTGCAAGGTTCGAGGAACTTAAAAGAACGTAACCATTACTTTCGTATACGTAGAAACTCCATCTACTTCCCGACTACACCAACGACATCGAACGCATATTCCATCCTAGCCTAGGGCTTAAGCTCTGGCTTGTTCGTCCGCATCTTCGACGTGGAAGAGAGGAAGGCAGCGCGATAAGGACCGTTCTTCACCGTAAGACGAGACACTGCATCATTAACCGGAGAAAAAACTAGGAAACTAAGAACGAGTGAGGGGAAATATAGAGGAGATAATAGAGACGCAAAGGGAATATGAAAGAAGAGAAGAGTTGAAGCGGGAGCAAGCAGAGAATAGGAGGATAATGAGCGACGTAACCAATGTCCGAGAAAAGGAGAGTGTGAATGGGTGGTCATGAGAGAGGTTTAAGAACGACTGTACAATAGGCATGTTGGGATCGAAACAACTTCGGACGCTTCGAAATTAGGCGCCACCTAATGAATCCCGGCGTGAATTCAGGTCGCAGCAGCTCCCTAGGGCCGAACTACTTACCAAGTAAGCTGTTCAGTGCACGTTGGACGTCATAGCCGTACTT
Source organism: Steccherinum ochraceum (assembly GCA_004332605.1). Classification (NCBI taxonomy): domain Eukaryota; kingdom Fungi; phylum Basidiomycota; class Agaricomycetes; order Polyporales; family Steccherinaceae; genus Steccherinum; species Steccherinum ochraceum. The sequence continues at coordinate 6,241 of RWJN01000072.1, forward strand.
TTCCAACGCAGTCACAGCTTGGCCTCGACTGAAGCCCATCTGACAAAGCTGTTTGACGGCTTCAATATCATCCTCGGCGGCGGGCGTTGGATCTTCGACCACTTGTGATGCGGACAGCCCAGATGGCACGGCAGGGAGCTCTCCTATGCCTCCTCCCGTGGATTTCTTCTTCCTCCCAAATGGAAGGCGTATCTGCTTGGTATCTGTTAGTCCGGCCTGAACATCAGAGACGATGAAAAGAACCTACACTCAGTTTGGAATGCTTCGTCTTCTCCTTCTCCTTGTCTGTGGAATTCGCGGTTCCAGGTCTCTGTTTAGGCGACGATAACCTCGGGACCGGTGACATTGACCGCGGTTGTGGGGAAATTGACCGGTGAATGGACGACGTTGAATCTCGTGTCGGCGATGTTGGGGGCGACGTGGTTGGGAAGGCCTGTGACGGAGCTTGAAACTGGCCTGGTGGTGGTCCCGGAGGAGGTTGGAAAGACTGCGGAATTGCTGTGGCCGGAGTGACGGCGGGTGTGGTGAAGGCGTTGTCCAATGCCAAAGCTTCCGATGCGCTCACACCACCGAAGGCGTCGTCAAATGAGATACCGGATACACCCATAGAGCCAGTGCTTGTACTTGGTTGAGTAATAGGTGGCGCGTTGGTGGACGACTGCTTCTTGGGTCGAGTTGGGATACTGAATGCGTCATCAAAAGAAAACGGATGCGAATCTTGGGATTGGCCGACGGGAGCAGGAGCAGTAGTCGCTTCTGCAGCAGGACCCCCTGAGGGCGCAGATGGGCCGCCAGACGACAAAAATACTGCATCAAAACTATCCTCTGTACCAGAACGAGCCGACGTCGTAGCTGAGGGTACAGGAGGGAAGGCACTGCTGGGTGCAGATGTGCCATTTAGTGCGTTTGGTACCGCAGGTCCAGGTGTAGCTTGGTCGCCGGTAGTTGCCGCCGAAGCAGCAGCGAAATCAAAGTTGTCATCGAAGGCCGAATCAAAGGTAAATTGAGAGAATTGCGATGGAGCACCGCTGCTGCTAGGAACCTTGCCTAAAGCTTCGTCAAATGCTGTCACGTCAGCCGGCGGACTGGTAGCAGGAAGAGCATCTTTGGAAGTCACATCGACCGAAGGGGCAGGAACCTCTTGACTAGAAGCCCCAAACGGGGATCCGAACACATCCTTGGATTGAGCGGTTACAGCAGGTGACCCGGTTTGAAAAGGAGATGACGTTGGCTGAGCGACGCGTTGAGGAGTACCGGGGCGAATAGTCGCGTTGGAAGGCAAAGTGCTGATACCGAAAGAGTCATCGAACGCAGAACTCGTAGAAGGACCGGCTTCATTTGTGCCATTGGTAGTGGTGATGTCTGGTTCCACCTTCTCCGCCAATTTAGCCTTGACGGAAGTGAGAGGTTCATCATCGTCCTCGTCACTATCACTGTCATCCTGCTCTATCTCCTTCAATTGCGAGTCCAATCCGGAGTCTTCGTGAGGCTTTGACTCAGTCGGGAAGTGACCTGGAAGCTGAGGAGAAATAATTTCGCTGGCAGCTGCGTCCAAAGCAGGGAAGTGAGAAGCAGCGGCCTCAGCAGGGTCGTCAGGAACCTTCTGAAGGCTGGCTGATGACGGTGGGGTAACAAACATATCGGTGTCCGCAAAAGACATGACGGATCGGGGGCTCGTCAAATCCTCGATGCGGGGTTTGGCAGTCGGCTGTGAATCCTCGAATGATTCTGAGAAGCCGAATGGGTCTTCTTCTGACGGTACCTCTGGCGCAGGGACCGCGATAGTCGGAGGGTCCTCCGCCGGTTCTTCCGCAGGAACAGAGGGTGTAGGAACGGCGGATGTATTGGTGAACGGCAGGAACGGTGAAGCCGAGGGTGGGGGCGGCGATCCCGACAATGCCAATCTCTCGAAAGGGTTGGTGCTCTTAGAACTTCCAGCGGGGGAGATTGTTCCTGTCATCTCGGGTGAGATAGGTAGCGGTTGCCCGGCAGCGAAGATCAGGTCCGGGGAGGCAGTCTTCGGGATCTCAAAGCCATTCGCGTGTATGACAGGAGTCGCAGCAGGTTCCTCAGCTAGCTGAGCTTCTGCTTCCTCGCGTTCCTTGGTGACGCTCTGCTCTTCCGCTTGGGTCTCTTCCAGCTCCTTCTCCACCTTCGTCTTCTCTGTCTCCCTCGTCGCCAGCTGCTTCCGCGCAATCGCCAACAGACCCTTCTGCTGCTTCGCCTCTTTCTTGCTCTTCTCAATGTCCGCCTTCAGCGCCTCCACCGCCATTCCCGTTTCCGTCATCTTCCTCTGCAGCCCTCTGATCTCCTCTTTGTCTCGCAAGACTGATCCCTCCAGCTCAGCCTTCTCCACCCTCAGCGCGCTCAGATCGCTCTCAGCATGAATCAATTCCTCTCTTGCCTTCGCTATATCAGAGGACTGAGAAGAGAAACGTTCGCGTAGAGAAGCCAGTAAACGCGTCTCGGTCTCATAGGCAGCTTTTGCCGACGCCAATTGGGTTTGCAGGGCAGCGAGTTGGCCCGCTTGATCCGTGACTTGTCGTTCGACGGCGACGCGCTCTGCCTTCGTGGTGTCAAGAGATCGGTTAGTGGAGTTGAGCTGATTCTGCGCGTTCCCAATTTCAGCTGAGTTGTCCTGGAGAGGTGGTGAGCTTGTTGCAGGTTCATCGTCGTCACCTAATAAATCTCGGTGAACGACAGGTGCTGCAGGAGGTCCTGTGAAAACCATTAGAACAGTGGTAGGAAAAGTGAAGAATGCGACACACCACTAGGAGAACGGAACGCAGAGTTGCCGAATGGATCACTGCCGCCGAATACGTTGGGCTTCTGCGCTCCGGCGGAAGTATGCTGCGGCGAGAGGGTTCCAGTAGTTTGAGGTCGGAGGGTGGATCCCAAAGACGGGCCAAGTTGTTGCGGGCTTGTCGCAGGCGGCGCTGGGGTATCGTCCCACATGAGATCTCTAATCGCTTCTGGGATGGCGGGCTGCGGCGGAGCAGCGGACGCGTGGGCGCTCGGTCCGTTCGAACGCATTGAGGGGGGAATCAACGACTGCGGCAGCACGGAAGGGATGTCTCTCCCAGCGAGTTTGCCTTGGATCAAGTGCATCGCTACCGCGAACCCATCTCGGGTCAAAGAGCCCTCCTTTCGAATATCAGAGAGATCCCTGCGCATACTGTCAGTGAGGCCCTGCTGTAGCATACAAATATAGCGCACCAGACTTGAGCTAAGATATCGTCCGACAAGCCAGACTGTACGAGGAAAGGCACCGCGACATCGCCCTCAATGACTCCTCTCTTGCCCTTATCCAAATCACCGAATATCCGGTCAGCGTTGGCCTTCTCTTCTGCGGTGACGTCCCACTGAGGTGCAGTTGTTTGCGGACTGAACGCAAAAGACGATGTGCTACCGAAAGTACGCGCGGGTAACGCCGGGGGTTCACCAGTCGCGTGAGGCCTCAAAGCCGACCCAGTCATCTGCGGTTGGATAGGGCTGGAACCAGTGTAATTTGGTTGGATGGTACTTATCGGCCTGCTGTTGAATCCGCCGAGTGAAGTGGGGCTTAACGATCCGCTCTCTCCCGTGACGTGAGATGCGACGGAGTCGGGTTTCGCTTGCTCGTAGAGGAAGGGAGGGAGGACGGAGGGGACCACTTGCATTGCACCAGACATGGATGCCTGGATCAAGTACATAGCGACGGTGAAGTCGGTAACATCAAGAGCACCGCGGTTCTTGGTGTCAGAAAGATTCCTGCAAACTTTGTGAGACAAGGAAAGGTTACATGCAACGGTCGAACTGACCAAATCTGAGATAGCTTGTCTACGGGAAGCTTGGACTTGACGAGAACGTCACGAGCCTTGTCACCTACGTCATACGGAGAAGATAAGTTCGTGATCTAGGGTAAGGACGCGCTGCTATCCACCGACCGCCAGCTGATCCCGATCCACGCCGAATGCTCTAGCTCCGAACAATGCGGGGACGGGGTACAGGGCAGGAAAGGCAGGTAGCGAACGCAAGAAGCACGTACCACTTAGAAGTCCGCCGACTGGCCCACATCCGATGAACAACTTCAAGAACTTCGCTTTATCCTGGGGAGTGAGAGCAGGCAAGCCGGGAGGTGGAGACTGGGTCGAGCGAAGCCCGGTGTTCTGCGGGCTGAAGGGCTTGCTCACGGGCGCGTTCAAACCTTCAATGGAAGGTGGCGGACCCTCTGAGAAGACGGCAACTGTGGTCAACAAACGCGTCCGAGGGCATCATGGCATGACGTACGTTTGTGGATGAGCGACTCGTTGACACTCTCTCCGCGCTGCGCATGCCCCAGGAGGCGAATGGCGACAGCAACGCCCTTGCGAGTGAGAACGCCGTTGTTGTCCTCGTCGGCGAGGTTCCAAATCTCGGCGAGGACGGAAGGAGGAAGCTTCGTGCCGCCAAATATCTTGACCGCAGCCTCGCCTGTGACCACACCAATCTTCTGAGAGTCGGTCTGAGTAAATATCTGGTTTACGAGCGCGACCTCCGCCGCAGAAGGAGAGAACTTGGACATGGTCTACGGAGCCAGGATGGCCGAATGTCGGGGAAGTAGGGGGGTGGTGCAAGAAATAACGAGGAATGAGGAGAAGTCGGAGGACAACATACGCAGCGGACAGGCACTGGGCCTGGCTCCGGCGCCAATCACGCTGACCACTGGTCCGATCACGTGCGCGATTTTGCTCCCGGACGCGTTTCGTCGTGTTCAATTTGCGCGTGTTCGAATCCAACCACCATCTCGCGTGTCTCCTCGACTCCGAGCCCTCATCGTCTTCCGTTGTACTCTAGACTCGTAATTTCTCTTCTCATCTTCACTTGTTGCCATGGATCAAATCACGACTTCCCTCGCTCCCCCCACCCGCACCAGCCAAAAGCCGGCCGCTACAGGCTCAACCAGCGATGTCGCAAGCAGCGTCACAAAGAGGTCGGTCTTATGGAGCGCTCATGGCATATCAAATTGACCTCGTAGACTAACTGGTTGCTCTTGACAGGCTGAGCAGCGAACTTATGACTCTAATGGTGAGTGCCACTGTGCATTGCTGTGAGTTCAGCGGTTGAAAGAGCGCCTCTCGTTAGATGTCCTCGTCCCCGGGAATTGTGAGTGACGGCGATTTGGCCTCGTTCAATATCAATTCTAACGGTTGGCAATCCTCAGTCTGCATTCCCCAGGTCGGATGCGAACCTCTTCGACTGGGTGGGCACCATTGAGGGACCTGCAGGCACGGTGCGTAGTCACGTAACCTCTGACACTGCTATGACTGATCTTGTGGCCACCAGATTTACGGCGGTTTGAAGTGGAAGATCGCTATACACTTCCCAGCAAACTACCCTTACGCTCCTCCGGTTATCAAATTCGATACCCCGTGCTACCACCCTAATGTAGACATCAACTCCGGTGCTATCTGCTTAGACATCCTTCAGGTACGAGGAACACTTGAGAAGAGTGGTTCGTTGCTCACATGCATCTCCTAATAGGACAAATGGTCTGCCGTGTATAGCGTGCAGACGATCCTGTTGTCCCTCCAATCTCTTCTCGGAGGTACGCCACGCTATGTCTCTGATTTTACGGCAGTGTTTCATTGAACTCTCGCAGAGCCTAATAATGCGTCGCCCTTGAATCCCGATGCCGCCAACATCTGGTCAAAGCCGGATGGTACGTGACGACGTCATTTCCGAGTCTATTCTACATCTCATGATCTGCACAGACTTTAAGACCCAGCTCATGAAGCACTACCGACCTATCGCCGAATGAGCTAGCTACCCTGTATCCATACTGTTCCCACCTCCTCCTCATCATCTTGGCATCATCATCTTCCACCATCACTCTCATCCCGCCTCCCGCATTCTGCTGTCGGACTAGCTTGCCCTTTTCCCTCCACTACCGTCACCACCTCTTTACATTCGCTGCTGGATACGCTGGGTGCTCTTTCCGGTTTCTAGACGCATCCCGTTGTCGATGTTGTACAGCATCATCTTTCCGATGTACATACTATCGTCGTCCATATATCTCGCATCTCTCTGGCTGTTGGGTCGTCCGCTTGCTTATCTCCCAGATTGAGACTCGAGGAGCTTGTGTAGTTGTGGTTTATGGGAGCTCGCGTGCGCGAACCCGCATACGGGCGCGTCCTTCAAAGTAACCTCTCATTCCGACTTCAAAGTCTGATGCTGGTCCTCAATGTTAAACCATTGATCAACCCGCCAAGTAAACACTATATCATCGTCACCGAAATGCGTTCCTGTAAAGCACACGTCCCCGCGCAACCCAGCCCCCACAGCCTTCTTTACGTCAGCAAGTTTGATACGAAAGATACAAAACCCTTTCCCGGCGCGTCTTTTCCGTTTCCCTGTCGAACATACTTGCTCGTCCCCTCACGACCCCTTCACGACCTTTCGTTCTCTTCAGCCAGCTACGGTTGACCCGGGCTTGGTCCTTTACGCACCTTCTTTTCTTTCACCAACTTTTGAACCGTCTGTCTGGTCACAGCGTTGTCCTGTCATTTCGACGTTTCTGTGCAGTTGATATCGTGATCTGAAGGCCTTTCATTGTGTCCACTTCGGTGAGTGCAGATTCTGTTGCATATATACATTCTTTCCTGAATGTCTTCGATTGTGCGAGACGTTTCGTTGGACAATGTCTGATTGTTTTCTTTGCGTTTTGTCTACTGGGACATAGACCTCGCAGACTTCACCCGCCGTCACACCCTACTCAAGACACACCATGTCAACCATCAGCATCCCCACCTCCGCTCCTGCGAGCAGCAGCACCTCCATGCACCGTCGTTCCCCCAGCCCACCCACCTTCTCCGCCAAATACGAGAACCTCGTTTCACCTCTCCCCCGGCGCCCACCCCCTTCCGCGCTCCGACTTGTCCAGGGACCCTTGCCTCACCGTGCGCGCCCAAAACACACCCTGCCTTCCCTGCCCCGCCCCGCGTTCTACCCGAAGATCCACGTCCCCCGTACGGGACCAACGCCGCGGAAACGCGCGCAGGAAGCGTTGGTGCTGGAGACGCAGGTCCCTGCGATCCATTTGGCGAAGGTCAAGTTCCCGGAGTTGAAGGTGCCGGGGTATGGCTCGGAGAGCGAGAGTGAGGGGAGCGATTCGGAGAGTGAGGGGAGCACTTGGTCGAGGAGGAGTTCGATTGACAGCGTGCAGTCGGTGGAGAGGAGGAGGAGCACGGGGGATATCGCAGGAGGCGTCGCGATGGCGTTCAACGTGACTGTAGCTCTGACGGCCCCGAAGAAGGTCGCGGTTCACGCTGTACAGAGGGTCTGATAGGATCGTCTTGTATGGTTCAGGCTCCAAAAGCTGTTGACGAGCAGACTGTTCGTAGTTGGTAGTGCTCAATGTTGATCATGGGCTGTTCCTCTTCTCACATCTTCCATATCGTCCCGAGTGATTGAGATGCGTACCGAATGGGGTGATGAAGTGGATATTGCAGAGTGGTATTACAGAGCAGATGCAAGGCTACAGCGGTGTATAGAGAGCGAGACGGGGCGAGATCCAGGACGTCAAGACGCTGTGGTAGGAAGGCAAGATGAAGGCGCGGATGAAGATACGACACGTCGATTGAGAGTGCGATGTTCACTTCTTGCCAGACCTAGTAGTCAGGTCAGTACAGATTCATGGAAAGAACACCGACATGTTCGACGTACTTCTTGATACCACCACCAGGTGCGCCGCCTTACGAGAGGCAAAAAATGAGAACGAGACAAGACCATCAGCCGTGATGGCTCACCTTTGAGGGCTACGAAACGAATACATAAGCTGGGGGACACTCCAGAACGAAAGCGCTGCCCACCTTTATCTCTAGCAGCCTTCACAGCAGCCTCTTCCTGTTTCTTCTTCGCCTGGAAGGCAGCATCGTCTTCATCGATATCCTTCTTGTCCTTCTTGGGTGCCTACAAATGCTGTCGTCAGCAATGACTCTCTTGGCTAGCAATTACTGCTAACCTTCAAAGGCTTGAGCTTTCCCCCTTGTCTGCTCATGGTGATTCTAGGTCGCAAAGTACTGAAGATAAACACGAGGTAAGGTCGGAGGGAGGTTGCAAGCGCCCACGATGCAATTCTGATCAGGCGCTTGAGACCTGCTTTTTTAGGCAAAACCACGTGGAGAGCGCGATCGAGGATCGTCACGTGGGACGCATTCGACAGAGAGAGAGACTCTGTCCTCGCTAAAGCCGTTCTGTTTCTCGCCGTTCACCACAAGCTCACCACGACAGAACACGCTGATCAGAGGTTGCCAAGATACTCACCATACTTATCTCCACTACACTTGGATGAACCCCCGCAGCGCCACTCAGCATGGTGGCAACGGGTGGCACTCTGGTGGCGATACCAGTCTGTGGGGAAGGGCGGAACATGGAAGGCGAAGCGTGGATCACTGATGTTCTTTACGTCTTTAGCTCAGAGGGACCAATCGCAGGCACCGTTCGCATGGAAGATGGCCCACGCAGCTCACATGGGCAGCTTGTGAGTGAGCGGCGGAACACATCAAGCGGACCATGAATCTCCTGGCGACGGGGCGCCAGATGGGTTTACGCTGTCGACGTGGGCTTGGGGGCGGGTGAGGGATTTTTCGCGCAACCTTGAGATGAGAGTGCGGGCGTCGCTGTGGCCTGCAGCGTTCCAAAGTGGGTGACAGTGTAGTCGAAGCGCGGATAGCGTTGGCGACGACGGGGAGCGCGACAGAAAGTGCCACGCTCAGAGACTAAGAGTGTGGGGTTGGTCGGCGCTCGATCACTCGAGGAAGCGGAGAACGGCCGGCAGTGATCCGGCAGCGCAGAAATTTGCGAACCTGGTGCTGGCCACGCGAGCCGAGAGGACCCAAGCGAACCGTCCGACGCCCTCTTCAAGTCGAACTTGTCTGTCCATGTTCTCCTCGTGAGCCAGGTCAGCACTCGTCGCCCCGTCTGCTCTCCTCCGCTCCTCCTCATCGTCGCTGCCGTCCCACAGGTCCTCTCTCGTGACAGGTCGCGTTGCCTAGCTGAGCAGCTCTTCCATCCGTCAGTCGTGTCCCCGACTGATCCCCCACCCTCTTTTGAAATATCTGTCCTTACTACCACCCCTCTCCTCGTTTCCTGGCTACCCGCCGCCGATATACCCCCTTCGTTTCTCTCTCTTGACGAGAAATGCGCTCTTTCCTCCGTTTACTTCCTTCCCTTGCCCTCCTCCAGTCCGCCTTTGCTGCCACCGCAGAGGACTGGAGAGGTCGCTCCATTTACCAGTGCGTACATCCAACCGCTTTATTTCCACGACCTTCACCGACTCCCCTCTTCATTCCGCCACAGAGTCATCGTCGACCGATTCGCCCTCCCCGAAGGCGCCGATCCAACCAAGTGCGACCCCGGAGCTCAGACATGGTGCGGTGGAACATGGAACACACTTCGTGACAACTTGGACTACATTCAGGACATGGGCTTCACTGCCGGTAAGCCTCGCACTTCCTTGTTTTTCTCTGGCAGATGTGCTGATCCCGGCGCGCAGTCTGGATCAGTCCGGTCAACCAAAACTACGAAGGTCCCCGCACGCCCTACGGCGACGCATACCACGGTTACTGGATTGCCGACCACTCTCAGCTCAACAGCCGCTTCGGTACGGCCGAGGACCTCAAAGCCCTCTCCGACGAGTTGCACAAGCGTGGCATGTGCGTATCTCACAGTGGGAGTCTATGCAATGGGTGAACTGAACGCCGTGTCTGCAGGTACCTGATGGTCGACGTCGTCGTCAACGACGTGATGGCACCGAGCATGAAGCCCGACTACAGCACGTACATGTTCAAGGATCAAGTGCGCCCTCTCCTTTTGCCTCACGGTCACTTAGAGGTTGATCCGTCCTATTTTTAGTCTCTCTACCACCCGTACTGCGCCATTAGCTGGGGTAACACGACCAGCGAGCAACACTGCTGGCTTGGTGATACCACTGTGCCTCTTCCAGATCTCGACACTGAGAACCCCACGGTCGTCGCTGGCTTCAGCTCATGGGTCAAGGATATGGTCACCACGTATGCTATTGATGGTCTCCGTATTGATGGTATGTCGTCAGCTTAATTTGTCAAATACGCGCTAACTTGACTGCCTTTCCAGCTGCGAAGTGCGTTTGTACATTTGGGTCATAAACCGCATATAACTGACGAATTATGTAGACATGTTGGTCCCGGTTTCTGGCCTCAGTTCTGTGGTGCCGCTGGTGTTTTCTGTATCGGTGAAGTCTTCGGCTCCGACATCGAGTGCGTGCTGCTCTCCCGTCACACAAGCAATGGTTGACCTCTCTTTTTTACAGCGAAGCTGCTTCATATCAGTCCGACACCGAGCTCGATTCTATTCTCAATTACCCTATGTATACTGCCCTCATGGATGCCTTCGCCATCCCCGGCGAGCTGAACACGTCCTCCATCACGGACACTCTGGACGCCTACAAGACGAAATTCAAGGATCCCGGCCTTCTCGGCAACTTCTTGGAGAACCAAGATCTGCCTCGCTGGGCTAACGTCTCTGTAGACCCTCAGAGCATGTACAATGCTATGGTTTTCAACTTTATGTCTGACGGGTACGTATTTTGGGCTAAGTGGCAGTGGAATTTATCTCTGATCGGTGATTACAGTATTCCTATTGTGTATTATGGTCAAGAACAAGGTTTTAGTGGCAATGCGGATCCTTGGAACCGCGAGCCTCTCTGGCCGTCTAAGTACGCGAACAACTCTGCGACCGCCATGGTCGCATCTCTCAACCAGGTCAGTGACATTGCGGCGGAGTCATGAAGGAACCAGCATACTGACTCGTTGATTCACTAGTTCCGCAACTACCTTGTCAACAACTCTACCAACGACTGGCTCCACAGCAAAGTCCAGGTTCTTACGACTGATAAACACGGATTAGCGATCATGAAGGGTGAAGTCGTTAGTATTTTGACGAACATTGGATCTCCCGTACGTCATTTATCATCCGTCTGTCCTTATGCGAGCTAATTTCCTCTTGAATTCAGCCTGCCAACGTCAGCTTGGCTGTGTACACTCCTTACTCGAATAATCTTGCAATGACTGAGTATGTCACATTTTCTTCCCTTACACGGTGGTTATTGACGCTGTCTCCACAGTATTTTGAGCTGCCGTCAATACGTTGTCGGCAGCAACGGCACGCTCAGTGTCGAATACACGCTCGGTGGCCAGGCGAAGGTCATCGTCCCTACGACCTCGCTGCAGAACTCTGGAATTTGCGGCGCGCAAATCCAGGCTGTGCAGCAGACGACAGGGCAACTCGCCGACAACGCTGCTGGGAGACTGTCCGTGCCACACTCTTTGGCCGGCGGTCTCGTTCTTTCTTTGGTTCTGACTGTTTTGGGTCTGGTGGGCAATCTGGTTATGTAGTTTGTGATTTTAGTTAGTGAACCCCGTGGAATTAATGCCAACCTCTTGCCTCTCTGTCGTTTTGTTACTGTGTGAATCTGTGATGTGTGAACTTGAAGCGTTGTGCAGGTCTGGGCTCGAGCGTGCATGTGAAAGGCGCGGGGGTTGCCGGAGCGGAGATGAAAGCGTTCGCAGTCCGCATTAGGCAGATGGGGCAGGCGTTGCTCGCTGTTCGCGACGGTCTACGTGTGGTCGGCTGCACAGCGAGCACCGTCAGTCCTTCCCCGTGTCCCCTTTCTCATCTTCAAAACGGCTTCAGGAGGAGGAGGCGTCGGTCGACGCACGTCCGAGGCTTCGACCAGGTCGAGGACGCCTACCATGGACAATCCCTTGAACCCGAATATACACACCATCGTCAAGGCGCAAATCGTCTTCCTGCTTTCCACGTTGACGGAGGAGAACTTTGAGCGGAATCAGAGCGAGATTCGTTCGGTGCGTTGGTCGTGTTGTGTCGTATTTCGTGTTAGACCGGGAATGCTGATGATATGCCTCTTATTGTCCGTGGCCACATTCGCGTGCGACTTGCGTATCGCAGTTGTCAGAACAGCACGGCATCGACACCTACCTTCACTTCATCCGCCGCCTCATCGTCCACTCCATCGGACGACTCGGCAGCACGCCCCCTCCCTCGCAATTCGACACATCCACCGCCCTCACGTACCGCCTCCTCGTGCAGGAGGTGCAGCGGCTCGCACGCGACCCCTTCATCGCAGACCGCTTCCGAGATGGGGTCGATAAAGGCGAGGGGGACGTCTTCCGCAACTTCGACCTCCTGCGTTTCGCAGACCGCGTCGGCCTCAGACCCCTCGAGCGGCTCGTGCTGGCGTCGTCCGTCGTGGCGGCCCCCTCACGCAAGGAGTTCAGTCTCCAGGCGGCCAATATGATTCACACCGAATTCGAGCATGCCGTGCTCGCGCTTTGCCAACATCCCTCCTTCGACCATGCGGATCTGTCCCCTAACCAAGTGGCGAAGCTCATGTCGAACCTCCTCTGTGACGCCGCAGTGGGCAATCCGGTCTTGGATGGGACGCAGAGAGAGGCATTGGTTGCAGCTGCACATCAGAAGTACGGAACGGAGATTGTTGGGCCGATATTGCAACGAATCCTACCTACCCTCAAGTACGTACCGCTCCTTTTCTGCGGTTCACTCGTGCATTGACTCATTTACAACTTTTTACGTGAAGTGTTTCCTCGGATTCGACACCTGTCCAAGTTCTGATGCAGCTTGGAGGCGAGGTCACATCCGACCAGGAGGTAGTTCGCGCCGTTCTGAGTCGGTTCGGTTTGAACGAGCAAATTCCTATCCAAGTGGAGAAAGTTGGCGAGATGGTCTCAAGTTTAGCGAAAATGGCTTCAGATGGGAATCAGATGTTTGACGTGGGCACCCTAGTGCGGGTGATTAGCAATTTGGTAAGTGCAGCGTGTTTGCGTCGGAGGCACGTTGCTGAATACTCTTCCACGCGTAGAACCCCTCACTGGACTGGGCTTCCGTAATCACAACTTTCGACAAGCCGGAGCGCATGGGTGTAGATACTCCGACGCTGAAACTCCTCATTGCTATCCTCCTGAATTGCCCAAGAGAACACGAGCCGCACGCAGTCACCGGATTCTGGAAGACCTGGTCTAATCTCCTGTATCAACTACGACTTCTGGACGCCCTTCTCTCCCTACCAGCCGATACCTTCAACTTCGTTTCTCTTCCCGGGCGCAGAATCGTGACTGTCGACGATGTATCAGTCGCAAGTCCAACCATCAAGTCATTGGCAGCGAACGTCCAAGGCCACACTTGGAACTCACTGGAGCTGTTTGAGGTCTTGGTTCGGGCTGCAGATGTGGAGTCGCTGGAAGTGAGGGCGTTCGTGCGAGAGATGTTGGACAAGGCTGTCAAGATCAGCGCTGAGTTGGTTCACATGGGTCTTCTTCAAGTGCCGGTGCGTGTCAAATTAACTTTTTGGATGACCGGTTCATTCATTTCGAGTACAGCACCTTCCATGGGGCGAAATCCGAACGGAATACACGCAGCGGCTGTTGAACATGTTCCTCGCTGGGCACCCCAATCATCAACTCGTGTTCATGCGCATATGGCAGATTGAGCCTAGCTACCTCACCAACGCGTTCCGGGAGTTCTATGACGAGAGTCCACTGAACATCACGAGGATACTAGATGTAGCACAAGACCTCAAGGTGCGTTTTCTTCAATTGGCAACGTCGTGTAACCCGTCTCACTGGTGACTGTAGATCTTGGACTCTCTTCTGGAAGTACGACCGTTCACGTTCGCACTGGATGTTGCAGCTCTTGCCTCACGAAGAGAGTACTTGAATCTGGACAAGTGGTTGGCAGATAACGTCACTGCTCACGGTGCCGATTTCCTCCATTCCGTTGTCGCTTTCTTGGACCTCAAGATGGAGAGCGAGAAGAATGTTCGCGTTTCCGATCCTCCCTTGGAACCCCGCACCATGCCCCTTAATCCTCAAACTATTACTATCTTCCTCAGGGTCCTTCGGAACAGCTCCAACATCATGCACCAAAGTGATATCGACTACTGTTTGGAGGTCCGCAACACTTGCTTGCAGATTCATCCACGGTTGATGGTCCTTGTCCCCGGATCCGACGCCGAGCCAGGGTTTCAGGTCGTCAGCTACTCGGCGGAGATCGAGGCGGAAGTTGACGGGATCTACAAGCAGATGTACGACGAGCATATCACGATCGACGAGGTCATCAACCTGCTCCAGCGTCACAAGCTCTCCACGAACCCGAAGGACCACGAGATCTTCTCGTGCATGCTTCACTTCCTATTCGACGAGTACAAGTTCTTCCAGTCCTACTACCCCCCGCGGGAACTGGCTATGACCGGCTACCTTTTCGGTTCATTGATCCAGTTCCAGCTCGTCGACCAGATCCCTCTCGGTGTTGCCATCCGTTATGTCCTGGACGCGCTGGGTTGTCCGCCGGAGACCAATCTCTTCAAATTTGGTCTCCAAGCGCTCAGTCGGTTCGAGGCTCGGCTTTCCGAATGGCAGCCCCTGTGCCAGGCTCTGCTGAAGATTCCTCATCTGCTGGAGGCTCGACCCGACCTTACCGCCACCATTAGCCGTGCCATTGCGAACGCTGCCGAGGGCGCTTCCAGCTCTGACTTGCGCAGTTTGACCTCTGCACCTGCTATCGAAGCACCACCGGTGTTCACAGCTATCCGCCCCGAAAGGATCGAAGACGAAACGGATGTGCCACCAGAAGGAGTCTCAGATAAGATCCTCTTCATAGTCAACAATTTGGCCCCCTCCAACTTCGACTCCAAGCTGAGTGAAATGCGCGAGCAGTTTGACGAGCGGTATGCGAAATGGTTCGCCAACTACTTGGTCGACCAGCGAGTCATTACCGAACCGAATAACCATCCGCTGTATATTCGGTTCTTGGAGGCGCTGGATGTGAAGATGCTCTTTACCTTCGTGCTACACGAGACCCTTCAAAAGTCTGCCGTCCTGCTCAACTCGGAGAAGACCGTCCAGTCCAGCTCTGAGCGCAACTTCCTCAAGAACATCGGGTCTTGGCTTGGCAGCATCACTCTTGCGCGTGACCGTCCCATCAAGCATAAGAATCTCTCCTTCAAAGACCTCCTCGTTGAGGGCTTCGACAACAACAGGCTTGTTGTCGCCATATCCTTCGTCTGCAAAATACTCGAAGCATGCTCCAGATCCGTGGTCTTCCGACCGCCTAATCCCTGGCTCATGGCCGTCATCAGCCTCCTCGCCGAACTGTACCATTACGCCGAGCTCAAACTCAACGGCAAGTTTGAGATCGAACTCCTCTGCAAAGCCCTCGACGTCGACCTCGACACCGTCCAAGCTACCACTATCCTCCGCAACCGCCCCTCCACCGATACCCTGAATGGCCCAACACTCCCCGACTATGTAAACGACATCGACTCGCTGCCGATTGGTGGATACGACCCGACTCAGATGCACAATGATGCGCAGCTTCTGCAGTTAGGTGGACCTACCAGCCCTACCGAATCACAGTCGCGCGCTGTCGGTGCACACATTGAAGCTATTCTCGCCGAGATGATACCCCTTGTTACGATTAATCCCCAATTGGCGCCCTTCAACACCAACCCCGCTTTCAAGCGTGCCGTCCAATTAGCCGTCGACCGCGCGGTCCGCGAGGTAAGCTCCCTCGGAGACTTGACACTCGCACTTCATCTCATCACTGCTTGTAGATCATTCTCCCTGTGGTCGAGCGTTCTGTCACCATTTCCGGTATCTCAACGCGCGAGCTTGTCGCCAAAGACTTCGCTGCTGAAGGCAACGAGGACAAAGTGCGTAAAGCTGGTCACCTCATGGCCCAGAAGCTCGCCGGTAGTCTTGCTCTTGTGACCTGCAAGGAGCCTCTGAAGAGCAACCTCGGCGGTCACATTCGCCATTACCTTGCTGATCAGGGATTTACCGAAGTAAGTACAGCACATGACAGACACATTGTGACAATCTAAATCTTGGCCATGCAGCAGACACTGTCCGAGCAAGTATATAACATTCTCGTCCAGGACAACTTGGACGTTGCTTGCCATGCTATTGAGAAGGCTGCCATGGATCGGGCCGTTCTTGATGTCGACGATAGTTTCGCAAACGCCTTTGAGATTCGGCGAAGACAGCGCGAGGTATGTGTTCGTCTTGTGAATCTCTTCGTCACTAGTCTCATTTCCTCTCAGCAGCAGCGCCCCGGACAGCCGTTCTGGGACCCACAATTCCCTCGCTCTCACTTCGCCAACTCTCTTCCCGAGCCTCTTCGACTGCACCCCAATGGTGTGCAGCCAATTCAGGCAGCCGTCTACGAAGACTTCGGTGAGATCTTCATGTCTGACTATTCTTTAGCTGCCGCTCAACCGGGCAACAAAGGCATGGATGCGAAACGTAGGATGGCCGTTATCAGCCGACCTGGATCTACGGTCTATCCTCGCAATGATCAACTCCCTGCCGCTCTGTATGGTCCGTCTCCAGGGCCTGAGCAGAACATGCTTGCGAACTCGTTCTTAACTCATCAAGAGGCGATGGACCGGTTTGCGGTATGCGCTTTCCCCCTCATTTCAATTCCCTTGACACTGATAGGACGGTCATGTAGGCACTTGTGAAAGAACTGGAAGCACTTCTTGTTCAGCTACCCATCCAGTCGCTCGCTGCCCTTCCGTCGAATCACGAGATTCGCCACCACCTGCGTCTTGTTTTGTTCTTGGCAGCGGACTCGGTGGAGCGTCAGAGAACGCCGCTTCTCATGTCGCAGAAGATCGTTCAACTCTTATACAAGACACCTTCCCAGCTTGGTCGGGAGATCTACGTCGCATTGTTGGACCAGCTTTGTCATTCTTTCGAGGATGTTGCCAAGGAAGCGATTACTTGGCTGATTTACGCCGATGATGAGGTATGCCCTCCATATATCTTCTGTTGGATTCATTTACTGACGCGGTGCATAGCGCAAGTACAACATTCCTGTCACGGTGACGTTGTTGCGCAGTGGTCTTGTGGCAGTCGGTCAGCAAGATCAACAGCTAGCTAAGTTCCTGTACACGGAGCCGAAGCCGAGCTTGTTGACCTTCTCTGCTGGATTGATCCGGGCGTGCTTGTCGAGTGATCCTCCCATCGCCTCACAAGGACAGTTCTCGTTCACTTTGGAGATCTTGACTCAGCTGGCGCAGTCTATGAAGGCTAATGATGAGTGAGTTTTAGTAATAACTATTCACTGTATTTCACTCACGATTTTTTCAGGGTTCATCGTCTCTTGGACGATCTGCGAGGTGTCAGGAGACCTTCGCCTGCGGTATCTGACTCCGCTGAGCGGCCAGCTTCCGTGAAGCCTGAGACCGAGCAACTCAGGGAGAAGCTCTTCATCTGGTTCCAGCAATGGGTCAACATCTTCCAGCGATCCCATTCTCCCGAGAAGTCTTTCATTCCGTTCATCAACTCCCTCACAAAGCAGGGCATTTTGAAGGTCGAGGACATCTCCTCATTCTTCTTCCGGGTGTGTGCGGAGTCGAGTGTGAACAGCTACCTGAAGTGTATGGAGGCCGGAGAAGTCACTTACAGCTTCCAAGCGCTGGATGCCATGTCCCGTCTCATCGTCTACATTATCAAGTACCATGGAGACGCGTCGGGTGTCAATAACGAGCAGGCTAAGGTCCACTATTTGACCAAGATTCTCTCCATCATCGTCTTGGTCTTGGCGAACATGCATGAAGAACAAGGCCCTGAGTTCCAGCAGAAGCCGTTCTTCCGCTTTTTCTCCAGTCTGCTCAATGATCTCCACGGCATCGAGTCCAGCCTTGGTGCAATGTATTTCCCATTGCTGATCGCTGTTAGGTGAGTCTTCACCCACGTGCCCACTGCCGATTGTCACTGATACACGGCTATTCTCAGCGACACCTTCAGCTCCTTGCAACCCACTTACTTCCCGGGATTTGCTTTCTCCTGGATGAGTCTTATCTCACATCGACTCTTTATGCCGAAGCTATTGCTATCAGAGAACCGCGAAGTGCGTACACATTCCTACACTCGTTGCGTGTATCTGTGATCTCACTTCTTCTCTCAATTCTAGGGGTGGACCGCCTTCCACAGATTGTTGCTCTCCCTCTTCAAGTTCCTGTCCCCTTTCCTGAAGGGGGCAGACCTTCAGCCGGCCTCCAGAGATCTGTACCGGGGCTCCCTCCGCCTCCTCCTTGTTCTCCTCCATGACTTCCCGGAGTTCCTGAGCGAGTACTACTTCACCCTCTGCGATGTCATCCCGCAAAGGTGCATTCAACTGCGCAATGTGATACTCAGCGCCTTCCCCCCTGACATTATGCTCCCCGATCCCCATCTCCACAACATGAATTTCGAGTCCATCCCTGAGATGGGCCCCATCCCTCCTATCCTCTCCGACTTCTCTTCTATCCTCAAGACGGGCGACCTGCGAACCTATCTGGATCAGTACTTGCTGTCTCGTGGCACTCCCACGTTCCTCCCCTCACTCAAAGACCGTCTGCGAGTGCCTGGCGCAATGGAGGACGCTCCGGACACATACAACCTCTCCCTCATCAACTCGCTCGTTATGTACATCGGGGTTTCCTCTGTTGCCCAAGCAAAGGCGCGTAGCGGGAGTTTGCTCTTCGTACCTACCGATCCGGGAGCTGTTGCTCTGCAATACTTGGCCGCTAACTTGGACGTTGAAGGTTCGTCAATCTAGTGCTTGTGAACTACATCCATACTGATAACTTGATAGGTCAACATCACTTGCTGAGTGCTATGGTGTTGCATCTCCGCTACCCGAACGCCCACACTCATTGGTTCAGTTCATTGATGCTCCACCTCTTCCTGGAAGTAAAGGAGGATCGCTTCAAAGAAGTCATGGCCAAAGTGCTCCTTGAGCGCTTCCTTGTGCACCGGCCCCATCCTTGGGGAGCTCTGGTCACCTTCATCGAACTGCTTCGCAACCCCAAGTACGAGTTCTGGAACCAGGAGTTCATTCGAATCGCGCCCGAGGTCACCCTCTTCTTGGAGACTGTAAGTCACAGCATATTTTAAAGAGGCAGATGTAGCTGATCTATCTCTTCAATGCAGGTGGCCAAGTCGGTTTTCCAACCATAGACTGTTACGCTATCGTTGTCGCTATCTGTTATATATATTTTTCCTCTCTCTTTTTCTTTCTCTCTCTTTTTGGGATTGTCTTCATCGCATCTGTATTGTAACACGACCCTCCACCGCATCCTTGTTCCAAAAGGTATACGTTAGCCCAATCGAACTTTGCTTACCGTCGTCAGGCTTTACGCATCCCACACTACTGCTTATTATAAAAGTGTTCTGTATATCCACATGTATTGCACCTAATACCTCGATATAATCTAGAATGACGACACAGCTTCGTTCCAGGCCCACTCATGACCCCATACGCTGTGAGAAGGATGATTGGAATGGTGTCAGTCTTCGTAACTTGCTGGAATGGTTGATGTGTATTGGGACTCACCCAGCTCCGATAACGCCTCCGGCACCTTTCACGTCTGCTTCGTTGCCAACTATGACCCAGTCGGGTACGGTTATGCCAGTGCGGATGGGGAACAGACGAGATGCTCTCTCCAATCCGGTCTCGCTGTCTGAGTACATGAAAAGCACAAGACTACTCGAGTTGGCCGGATGAGGATGCAGGAAGAGTGCAGCTGCCTGCTTGTCGATTGCTTGTCCTCGAAGTTTCAGTTGCTCCTTGTGAAGAGAGAACGCGGTCTTTTCGGTCTTCAATAGCGCCGCTCCGAATGCGTTGGACTTGCCACCGAGCACGATGAGATGTCCTTCACTGAAGTTTGAGTCGTTGGATGTCGCTTCGGAGGCATGAAGGATGTATGCGTCCAATTTGTGGTACAAATCGAGATCGTGTGCCAAGCGTCGTGCAGCGAGGTTCTCTGAAACGGTTGGCTCGTCCGGGATCACTATTGCAATCGGCGTAGAAGACGAGAGGATATTCAACAGACGACCCGTTGACGAAAATGCCGCTCGAGAAACGACCTGGGATGTCTCGTGAATAGTGTGATCGCCGTATAAGTAAGGCTGCTAAGCTCACCTCCCATTGGCTTTCCTTCCTCAACAAGTGCTTGGCGGACTGTGTTCGCAGTGCTGTGACATCGAAGTCCTGACCGTCCACCACAATGGATGCCTTTCCGGCAAGTAAAACATCGGGTTCATGGGCAATTGAGAAGGCTTTGATGTTGATGGTCTTAACAAAAACCTTGCCTTCATTGACTTCAACGGTCAGGCGGCCGAGTCTGCGAACCCGTTAATGATGTCTTCGACTGGAGACTATCATGTGAACGCACCGTCCAGGTATAAGTAGAGAATCGATGTGGAAGCCGTGCAGAGATCCACTATCACTTGGTATCGCGACGGTCAATGTAAACGACTTTATATCGTTCAATTCAGAAACAAAGCTTTGCTCTAACGTCGAGTCCAAGAAACGCTGCACAGAATCGTTGTCGAAGATGGTATCAGGGTACCAATGCGGTTTGCCCTTGTCTTCTTGATATCTATAGAGACTCGCTCTTGAGCTACTTTAGTCGGGGAACAGTGGTGACGCATACGTACGTTACATTGGCATCGGGACGCCATGCTTTCAGTACGCCGACCAAGTCACGCGTATGCCAGACGGGCACGTTTTCGTCGTCTCCTCTGCGTGAACGGTATCGTTAATAGAGCTTGACACATGAAGCTCGACCTAAGTACTCACCCGTGTATAGCTAATATAGTAGTATCAACAAGGTTAGATAGGAATAAATCATTATCGTCGGGCGTGAGGGAGGTCTCCAGGATGGCGCGGAGAGCAGGGTCGACGAAGTGAGCAGATCTACGTTAGTTTGTAAAAGATTTGACGGACAGAAGACGAATTCTTTTTGTCACCTCGATTGCACTAGGGGCACGTATGATTGCGACTTGATGTACCCAGCAGCCGGTATAGCTATGTACAGATCAGCTGCAATTTACGGTAGAAGTTAGCCACGACGTACCTCCAATAATCTTGTCTGGGAAGCGACCTGCGGCATACCAAGTCCCTTGGCCGCCATTCGAATGTCCGATCAACAGAACCCGAGTATTCTTCTCCGTCCTCCAAGGATGCCATGCAGATCGAGCTTCAAGAATATCGTGGAGTGCATCGACTGCTCCCCAAGCTTCTTTAGTGCTTGGCCCGTGCCAGTCCAAACCCTACGCGATCAGATAGGTTTAAGTGGTCTGTGCACATAATATAATCTTCTTGGCATACCCAAGCAGTTCGTCCGGCCGGTGCAATAACCCAGCTATTCTTTTGACGAGGTACAGCTTCTACCCAGAAGGGCATGTTGATCACATCTACGCCCGCGCCATCTGTTGCACAGAGTCGCTCAGTATTGTTGCATCTGTAAGTAGACTGCAAACATACGGAAAGCCAATATGGGCGGAAAGATCTTGTCTCCGTTCTCAGAAGCAGGCGGTTTCACCAAAAATGCAGTAGGCATCGACGTCGCATAAAAGAAAGTCGCGTGTAGGGGAGAATACGTGTCCTGCTGCCATAGATCGTATTGTCGGACTGGAAGCTTTACTGAGATTTCGATACTTGAATCTCCGCTCGTAGCTGTGATGAGTAGCTCAAGTATCTCGCTGACGATGGGACCATTTTGCGTGAGGTGCAACGGGACTATGCGCGTTTGAGTAGGTGCAAGACGTGTCTCGTGTAACAGCTTGAATTCGAGAGCCTGACGGAAAATTCAGTATATCAAAGCGGATTCACAAATGCGTGGTCTTACCGAGGCAAATTCTGGCGCAACCGAAATATTCGTCACAGTCCACCAGCCTTCCGAGCTTCGAAGTCCAACACCAAGGGCACGTCCAAAGGCCCATCCGTCCACAAAGTCAGGGATGACATTGTGAGAACCTTGAAGAATGAGACGATGTTCAGGTTCTGATATCTCGACTTGCAATGAGACTTGGAGCTCAGGAACCTCGGAGTTTCTGGCGGCGGGGTCGCCAAACAAACGTAGCTGGGATAGTCAGCTTAAATTCAAATGCATATTGAACAAGTGATATTTACCTCGTAGTCTCCACTTACGAACACGTCATAAGTCGTAGGGCCAGACACTGACGGGGCTACCGGGAAATCGATGGACTGAGCCGGGGCTGCGTCCATGCCATACACGTTGCCGGTGTACCATCGAGGAATGGATCCGTCAAGATTGGAGGTTGGTCGAAGGGTGAAAAAGGATCCTTGGGCGAGCGACACCAAAAGACGAGGTGTGGACGCAGATTCTATCCCATGCTGAGGTGGCGATACTGTGATGGATGTGCGCAACACTGAATGGTGCTGCAATGCAGCCCATCCTTCAGTAGCACGTAGGGAAGTCCACCTGTGGCCATAGAGCATTTGAGTTAGGCCGCGCAGAAAACCTGACATGAGCTCCATACCGAATCTCAGGGAATGAGACGGCCACATTGCCATTGCCGTCGGACGAAGCCTGCGTCCATCCGACAACGCCATTGTCAGCATACGCGGATGGCCATTTCGCTTCAAAGTCGATACTCTGAGAAACTAGATACCAAGCAAATTAGCCGATAGAGTGTGCAGGCAGAAAGCTAAGACAACATACGATTCAAAGGAAACGACGGTGAGAGGAAATGCTGCTCTCGCGCATGAATGGGAAATGGTCCAAGGACCTTTTACGCCAAACTAGACGTCAGTCCCAAAACTTGCAAGTTACAGGTCATCGAACACTTCTTACATCCCAATTGTTGGACACAGACACGCGCCAGGTCGACGCGCCGGAAAAGTCGGCTTGAATAGTTGCAGACATGTTCGGTAGCTGCAAAGCTGTCTGGAGGAGAGCTAACGCAAACATAGTGTTAGTGAGAACCCCGGAGGGTTCAATAGGGCGCTAAAGCGTTCTTGCAACGTACCGAGTCCGACTACGGGAAAATACGAGAGGAATAAAGAAAACTTGGGAAGTTATCTTGAACTCAAGGGACTTGTCTGTCAAACCTCAGAGTCTTAAATATAGTGTGCACCAAGAGCTAACTACACCGTTAATATTCCTTTCATCGATGGCTTCGTCAGCGTTCAGGGAGCGCCCCCGAGGACAGCCCACGCGTCGCATCTTTACACACAAAAAGAGAGTGCGAACATTGGAATCACCAGAATGTCACAATGAATATTTGGTTCGTCGTGCTCCTCTGAAATTCCTAGTGTGAAGTCTCACGAAGCTTCAAAATGGATTAGGGCGTACAGACTGTGACATTTACCAGTGATTGTCACACATGCTCAAAATGGGGCGTAACACGTAACGCACAGGTAGTCTGTATGTCACGCTACTGTCGCGCTCGTTTCAATGACCTACTGTCATGGTGCCGTTCTCCCTGCTTTTCCTGTGGTGATCCCTTGTCTCAGAGCTTCGTGCGCGATTCTTCTGCGCCATGGGGTGCAATGCAATTGCAGGCTCTACGTAAGGATGGGTGCGTCACAGCTATAGTAAGAATTTGCGCTGCAGCTAACTGAAACTTTAAACTTTCGCCCAGGATTCAAGTAGGATTCACTTTGTATCTCAGTGTCACCAGATTTTTGCGTCAAACTAAACTGAGACGTATCTCGCAAAAGATAACCGACAATATCGTGCGCTCACTTCCGCAATTGGCTGCATGCGGCTCTTATGTTCATCGCTTGCTGCGTTGGGCGAATGCCGTTGGCTTGTTGAGTATACGCTCACCGAGACTACCTTATCTTTCTATGAATTTGGCACAACTACACGTACTCTACGGCTTCTTTCTCAGTATGCAACACTTCATTTCACACCGAGTGGTGACCTCCATGGCCCGGTGATTTGCTCGTTGTAAGGCAAGAAGAGAATTGTCCAGTACGGATATAGGTGAGCCGCTTGTTATAACTGCAATGACCGGTCACTGACCTCAATGTGCTCTATGCCCTGTTCGGATATTATTGCTTCAGCTCAAGCGTATGAGCTGTGTTAGTCCGCTTCGTTCAGCGGAAATCACCAGGTTTAGCGCTTATTGCACGAATCGCCGGTCATCTTTGCAGCTTGACTTCCGGCATTTCGACCATGGCCAACGGACTTGAAGACTGACCGCCGATATCTGTACAGATCCTACATAAACTCTGCCGCATGCCAAGGTCATTCAGACTGCCCTTCTCTATCCTTGGCCGTCGCTCACCTAAGTTTACGCCATGTCTGCTCCAGTCGGAGACCCCACGTCGCAACCTCCTACCGTCAATCCTCCAGCAGCTGTGGTACAGCCAGCTCCTACCCAAGTCGCAGTCGATCCAAATGCCACGAACGTCGCTCACGACCTCTCGGCGTTGCCTCCTGCAGCAGTTCAAGCCATGGCGGCGACAGGTTCTCCAGTAGTCTCGCAAGCACCAGCTCCGGTTGCGACTCCAGTTCCAGTTGCGACTTCAGTTCCAGTTGCACCAGTCCCAGCTGCATCAGCTCCGGTTACAGCACCTCCTGTTGTGCCTGCCCCACCCGTCATCGTGCCTCAACCTGCACCCACTTCCGTTGCCGTCCAACCCACTGTGCCTCAGGATCCCCTCCCACCTCCCGTTTCCACACCTGCTCCAGTCCAGCCAGCCTCTTCTTCAGTGTCACAGGCACTTCCTGCACAAGCTACGGCGCAACCCGCTGCTGCCCCAGTGGTAGAGCAGCCCAACTCTCCTCCAGCTGAGGCCGCCTCCGCTCCAGCGCCAGCGTCCATCTCAAGCACTGTAGCACCTTCCGCTGTGCCAAATGTACCAACGGGTCTTTCGGGGGTTGCGCCTTCAGTTCCAGTTCCCGCACTTGCGGCCGACCCGCCAGCTGCTGCATCAGCAGCCAATACCGCCGTGCCCGAGGTCTCAGTCACGACACCAGGCCCTGTTCAAGCGACACAGGCTACTCCTCAGGTTCCAGTTGTCGCAGCCGCCCCTGCGCAGGTGCCTGCTCTTTCGGCCGTACCAGCATCAGCACCTCCGACCATTATTGCACCCGCGACTGAGAATACACCTAGCGTCACTACTGCTCCACCTGTCCCTGCAGGAGCTCCCGCCCCCATTACCTTGGATACACCGGCAGTCGCACCAGCTCCGAATACTGCGTCTCCTGGTACTACAGTACCAACGGGTTCACCTGCTGCACCAGCAGCAGCTCACGATCCAGCTGTTGTTATACCTGATGCACAATCCAATCCAGCATCCGAGTCTGTGGCGCATCCGCCTGTTACGCAGGTCAACACTACGCCGGCTTCTGCTCCTGCTGCAAATCCGCCTCCTGCGCCCACAGTTGACAGTGGTTCCGCACAATCTGTAGCCCCGAGTGCCGCTCCACAGACGACATCTATTAATCAGGCACCGGTTTCCACGCCAGCAGTTCCTGCCGCTCCGATTCCAGTCGCCTCTGTACCCAAAGCTGCGAGAGCTGCCACGGTCCCAGCCGCGAGCACTCCAGTCGCTCAAGTACCGCCGCGTGCCGATGTTGAAGAACCAGCTTCCACTCAGGTCGTCACCAGTCATGTCTGGTACCAGCTGAACTGCGCAGACATGACCCCGAATCACATGCAACTGCCCGCAGCTAGTCTACCCAGGGCTTATACCGCGGCGTACTCAATTTTCGCCAAGGCTGCTATCCTGTGGGATGTTGGTGCGGTAAGCTCATTCTTTCACTTTCGTTCCGAGCTTCCTCCCTGAAACAATTGTTGTAGACCATCACGTATGGTTTCCTGCCCGGTCCAGATGTCGGCACAGCGAGCCAACAAAGCAAAGTTACCAAGAACATCTCCGAATGGACCAAATACGCCGGAGTCACCTTCGCCCTAGTCGATGCGAGCACCAATCCACTCATTCGTATCTCATTCGACCCCACTGGAGGCAATTGGTCCGTTCTTGGCTCTTTGGCGAAGAATGTTGCCTTGGACACAGCCACGATGAATTTGGGCTGGGTGTATGATAGTCCTGAGGACCAGCCGTACGAGAAAGGCGTTATTCTACATACATTTGGCCATGCTCTTGGTTTGACGCATGAGCATTCGGCGAACAATCCTTTGAACGTCGCTGGTGGGTTGACTTCTCATCGACCATTGCCCCTTCCACAACTCACTTTGTCGTTAGGTGTCACTGCATTCTATGAGTACGACCGGCCTGGTTGGACAAACGGGGACGTCGAGAGGGACATCCTAGAGGTCTACAACGCCGGAGATCTGACGAACTACATCACGTATGACAAGGATTCCGTCATGAAGTATGTTTTGCGCATCGCTTTTCTGGGGGTATCGGAACTCATCCTCTTATGCAGATACTTTATGTCCAGCGAGATGAACGACGAGCACAAGGCCATTTATCCCAACAACGAGCTCTCAGACCACGATAAAGCATTCATGTTTATCAACTATCCACGTCTGTCGCTCGACTCTTCAACGTCAGAGTTCAGCTTGGGTTTAGCTCTGGACGTGATGAACGTCCCAGAACAAAGCAAACACTCCATGCTCCTAGCCGCGCCCGCAGATGTTCGCAAGCAATACGCTCTCTGGCTCGCCGATTCCATCGTGAACCGTGTCCCAGACCAAACCAACAGTGCTCCGCCCGGAGACCGCCTGACACGTCAGTGGTTCTCTCGAGCCTGCTCTGACCTCTTGAAGCAAGAGAGGGTCATGGAAGTTCCGGAAGGAGGGACGGGAACAGCAGCAGGCGCATCCATTGGACCTGCACGTGCGGTCTTCGCTGAGGCATCCCTGTTGTGGGAGACTGGATCGGTATGTGAATCGTTGAAACATTGTCCAGTTAAGCTGCTAATCGATTTCGTAGAAACTCACGTACAGCTTCTTGAACGGAACCACCTTGCAGAAGGACAAGGTGGAGAAGACCGTGCAAGAATGGATGAACTATGCGAAAATTAATCTCACGCGCGTCACCTCCGGTGGCAACATACGTATTACTTTCAACACGTGGGATGGATCATGGTCGTACGTCGGTGTGCAAGCTAGAAGTATTTCTCCCAGTGCGGCGACGATGAATTTTGGTTGGGTCAACTCCACTTCGACTACTACTCTCGACGAACGAGGTGTCATTCTCCATGAGTTTGGTCATGCCCTGGGTATGCTGCACGAGCACCAGTCTCCAGCTCGTGGCGGTACTCTCACTCTCAATGTCGCGAGTAAGTGCCGTCATTGTGATGCTGCTCTCGATCCTCTGACGGTATTCTCGTAGACGTGTATGACTACTATATGGATACCCAGGGGTGGAGCGCTGAAGAAGTGAAGCAACAAATCATCGATACCTACAACGCCGTCGACACAAGCAACTATTCGGAATTGGATCTTGTGTCGATCATGATGTGTGTCCCGCGGTCGTACCGTGTTTGTATTTCACTGATTGTCCGCCACTTCTGCAGGTATTTCATGCCAAAGGAAATGAACGAGCAAAATATAGAAGTCCCCCCTAACAACATTCTGTCCACTATGGATAAGGCATACATGGTCATCAACTATCCCGGTCAAACCAACGACAAAGTATGGACTCTGGAGTTCGCGCTCAAGACAGCAGGGGTCGACAAGGATGAGATACCCAAGATCGTCAAGGAGAAGTCCAATCCAACGAAAGTCCGCCAATTGTTCCATGACTGGAATGTCAAAGCACGTCAAAAGCCTACTGTTCCTTCTCGCGGCCCTGTCGTAGAGGTCCCTGGAGGTGTAGTTGACGGAGACGACTTGCGGTGGGACTGGTGCGCCAACGAAACCGGCAGTAACACCGTCAGCGATGGACCCAGGCCCGCCATACGAATTTACGAGGACGTATTCTGGGCTCCCGGAGATATTATCTCCTACTGGTTCGAGCAAGAAGAGTATCGGGTTCGTACTCCCTCGCCCGCTCGATCCAGTCGGCGCGTCACTCTCGTCGACGCCTTTACCGACTGGTCTCTGCGAGCTGGTATATCCTTCCGAGAAGTTGCAAGGGCACAAGACGCTGTTGTACGCATATGGTTCCACGAAGACACTGGGTTACACCGTGATCTTTCCACTTCCCCTGCCAGCTGGGCGCAGGTCGGAAAGGGCAGTCGAACCAGAGATGTAGCCTTCGTCGGTGGCTCCGAGCTTACAACGATGTACGTAAGACTCCCCGAAGGTCCATGGCAGACAGACAGTCCAGCAGACACCCAAGCTAGGCGTCGCTGTCGCCATCTAGTAGGCCACGCCCTCGGGCTCGTCCACGCTCATACATCGGCCGGGAGTAGGACGGCGGGGGTCAGCATTTACTCCGAGGCGGATGTCACGTCTGTTATGTTTTATCCAAACGCATTGGAGCGACGACAGTCATCAGAGACTACATTGGCACGGTCGAACGTCCAGCTCTCTCAGATCGACAGAGCACTTATCTGCGTAAGTTCATCATAACATGTAAATTTAGTATAGTACTCACCTTTTTTATCGTGAAGGCCTTGTATAGTCAAGATTCTGATGCATTGCGTAATGCCTTCGCAGTTCTGAGGCTGTCTAAAGCAACTTCATTGGAGCTACTTGCGATCCTTGACACTTTCACCATCTTATCGTTCCCGCAGACGACTCCCATCACCGTGTACCGTAACACACTCTCCAGTGAGACCCTCAAGGCGCTGTCTGGATCCAGTTCGTCTCAACCAGCTGCACCGACGCCTGGCCATGGTCTCGATCCGTCGCGGGGAGTGGCGAACCCAATCCGGGCAGCAGATCCCAGTTCATCAGAGGATCCATCATTCCCTGAGGGCGATTTCCTCCCAGTTGTGCTCGAATCACTGAAGAAGGTCTTCAATCCTGGAGGCAACCAATCTTTCACCCTACAGTTCCCTGGTCGCTTCCTGGAAATCAGCGAGTATGCTTGGGATACAGGCTCTGCAGGCATTTATGGCCAGTTCATCAAGCCTGTCGTTGTCAATGAGAGCGAGTTCCGCCTCACCGACCAGCTCTACGACGATGCTGAAGTCGTCAGCGCACCTAACGGCATCAACCTCTCCCAAGTCTATGAGCAACTCATCAACAATTTGCTTCCTGCTTTCCGGAGCAATGGCTTGGGAGATCAGCAGAATCAGATCCGACAATGGCTACTCCGCGACGTCAAAACATCTTCGTGGATTCGTGAGCTGTTGGACGGTCAACACACCGCTGGTGTTATCGATTCCACAGACGACTCAGAGGTCGATAGCGTCAGTGCTGCCAGCACTGCTGTTGACAAACCTGCCTTCGCCGTCTCCAACAAGCTCGAGGACGGGACCGTCAACCGCATGGAACTGAGTAATGCTCTCATGCAAGAGTATCTCTCCGCAAAACAGGCTTGGGAGGTCGAGAGGGACGCGATGATCGAGGAGGCGTTACAGCTGAAGTTGGGCACAGAGGATTCCTCCGCGGCGCTCAACGCGGTCAGTCGGAGGCTCGCGCACACCACTGCACTGCGTGAGGCCCAGTTGGCATCCAAGTACTCTGATGCAGTCGTTCGCGGCTACTCGCACAACGTCCGAGAATATGTCGGCTATCTCGACATTAAATCCCCGGCGGAGGCTCTTCAGGATGCGAAGGACTCGCTCCGCGAGGCTGCTATGAGCTCTATGGATGGCAGCCTCAATGTGTATCCCGTCCAGATGACCCCTATCGACTGGTTTGAAGGCCTCTCCACGTCCTTCAAGCTAGAAGATCTCACCCAGAATCCTGACTTGATCTACCAGCAAATTCGTGCCAAATCCCAATCTTTGGACGTCCTCCAGCAACAGCTTGTTGCCCTCCGTTTCGGCTCTCAGGGCGATCCCACGGAGCTTCGTGATGCTGTCAACTCTGCCCAGCAGAACTTGGATGGGGCTCAGGCGAACCTCGCGATGAAGTACAGCAGCAACGTCGTCGCCATGGTGAAGACGTGCTACACCTTAGACGGTGCGCTTGACGAGGGCCAGGTACAGGCACTTCAAGGCAAGGGCGACCTTGTTGGTGTTGTCCTCGACACCCTGATATCCGACATGAGGGCGACGTCATCTGCTCAGACGCAACTGACAAGCGCATCTCGAGCATACAGTCAGGCATTGGCGGGATATGCTCTCGCCCAAGCCACGGATACCAGAGAGCAACAGGAGCAGATACGGCTTCGCATCGAATCTATTACTGGCGAAGTCAACGAGCTGACGGCTCGCTACACATCTCTGAACCGCGGTGGTCCTCGCCCGGGAACGACACCCAACGA
Organism: Steccherinum ochraceum; assembly: GCA_004332605.1. Lineage (NCBI taxonomy): Eukaryota > Fungi > Basidiomycota > Agaricomycetes > Polyporales > Steccherinaceae > Steccherinum > Steccherinum ochraceum. The sequence goes on from RWJN01000072.1 coordinate 36,379, forward strand.
GGTGGTCTCTTTGGCAGACGTGCCGACGTTCCCAGTTGCCAACGATACAGCCGGAGGTAGCAGGTGGCAGGAGATTGAGATCAATCACAGTATTCAGAGTGATTACTCCGAGAGCACCAGTCAAGCATCTTCCAAAGCGAGCGGCGTACACGTCAACCTTTGGCTACTGTCCGCAAGCACTAGCGACTCCACCAGCCAGGCGACCGCGTCCAGTCAATCCGGCTCGTACCAGAACAATGTTACTATTGGTTTCCGCGCCACGTTGGTCACAGCTGATCGCGCAGGCTGGTTCCAACCTCAGTTCTTCAAGATGTCGGGCTCCTTCTATCACATCGACCCGAATATTTCCTGGTCCGAGAAGCGAGGCGGAAGTTTACCGCTCCTCCCTGTCTTCCCTATCGGCTACATTATTTGCAAGGTACGTCGATGCTTCGAAAGTACATCTAACGGACGCTGATTTCTTCCCTCAACGTAGGATATCACTATCAAGATCAGCACGTCCAAGACTGACACTTCTGCAGCGAATAGTGTCATGGCTTCGCAAGCTGCAGCATCTGGTGGAATTCTCTGCTTCTCTTACAGCCAAAGCTCGTCTAGTTCCTCGAACTCGAACTCGTATAGCTTCCAGGAGTGCAGTGATGGCTGCATAGTACGCATTCCTGGTCCTCAGGTGAGTCGTTTGGAACGTTTTGACGCGATTCGAGTCTCACCACCTGGTACCAGATCCTGGGCTACATCATGCAGAGACCTGATCAAGACAAGACTACCGATATGCCTTCGAAACTACCACCCGACTTCTTCATCCCGGACGACGAATACGATGCGGTCGTTGCTGCCTCCGGTCTTGGACCGGCCCGTGCAGTCTCCGGTGCTGGCAGCGGCAACACCGTTACACAACCGTCGGCTTTCATGCAGGAGATCGACACCATCCTGAAGAAGTCGAGGGTATCCTCGAAGACCACAGACTCCGTCCATAAAGCCATTCAGAACGAATTTGATGCGCTGGCACAGAAGGCTTCTGAAAGTATCCTTAGAGCGTAGAATTTACCTCTCTTCTTATTGCGATATCAGAACATACCTTGATATATATCCATCATGCTTTCGACGTCTCCCTACGATAACATGCGTTGGGATGAGTGAAGATGGATGTCGCAACTAAGGCTGCGTCGATGGTATTGCTGCAACAAAAGTGAATAAGTTAGGTAATGTCACGTGAATCCAGGTATACATCCGCGGGGAACGACAGTAAGACCGGCCCATGAGAGTCCAAAAGGCTCTCATGTGTGAACAATAGGAAGACCGGATGTCGTGTTAAATAGCTGATGTTGTCGGTGAGCTGCTCGTCCTAAGTGAGAGGTGCGAGGCCACGTACATAAATGCATTCCTTGCACAGCAGCCACTACTTCGGCACCCAACCCACGATCCTCTACCAGCTCCCGGACCTGATCCGCGATAATGAGATTGATAGGTCGGTCGTACACTCCGAACAGATCCTCTTTGCAATGTATAATCACCACTCGCAGGCCATCGAGCACGCCGCGCAGCTGCTCTAATTCCGGTAAATCCGAGTGCATCGGTGGTGAGGCATGGATCCGCTTCTGGCGTTTTCGAACGTGTTTGGGTGTGCTCGGAGATGAGGACGGATCGTCGTCCCGGACTGCTTCCGCACCAGAATGTCGAGATCTCCACACGGTTGTGGCGAGGTTCGATAGCTCTTCCAGTAGGTGTTCTGGGTTCAGGTGTCCGTATAGTCTGTCGTCGGGACGTCCTAGTGGCCATGAGCACTCCATGAAGATGGTGTTCAGTCGATGCGGAATCATGTCTGCAGCCACATCCCAGATTGCCTGTGTCCGGCCCTCTCCAGCTATACTGTCTGGCTCGACGTCACCGAAGAAGAGAAGCTCTTGAGAGGAGCGATTATGTCGGATGAAGAATGCTGCGCTGTCGTATATGGAGGAGGAATTGGGGTATCGACCATGGCTGACAGGCATCGTACGTACAGAGAGGTGGTCGGAGACGTGTTGGTATTGACCATTAGGTTGTAATCTGAGGCAACTATGAGCTAGTAGACATCACATACGCAAAAGGTGACGCACTCCGAGTAAATCAGCGCAACCATTGACCGTGAATCTTCTTCTTTCCAGGAAGTCAAATTTGGCCATAGTCTATCAGAGAAGACTGTCTCTATATCCTTTAGAGTCTCGTATGTCGCGTAAACTTTGCGAGGGGGACCAGGTAATGACCCTGCGGCCAGCACCGCACCATTCACATGGTCCAGGTGGGCATGTGTAATGAGATAACATCTACAGAACGTGGTATAGGTCAATCATTTGAAATAGGAAGATTCCTAGAGAGGGCGTACCGTAACCACGAGTATATCTCAGCCGCAGAATAACCCTTCGGCACGCTCCCCCCTCCGTTCACAGCGCGTACTCCAAACAAGTTCGGTTGTGTTGTAAGTAGTTTGGCCAGGGCACCCAAACCGGAGCCTTTACGAAGCAGGACTCAGTACACACCGGGACGCGGATATCATGATATGAATCGTAGACCTACCGGCATCTAATCCAATCATCCCCTCGTCCCATGGTACATCGTGAGGTTTCAATAGATAACTGCAGTGAAGAGCTCGCACGTTAGTCGCGTGCGTCCAGACATCTGGAACTCTACTGCGTACCTTGATAAATTACATTCGCTAGGGCCGCCACCTTCAGACGAAGAAGTGTAAATGTTGGTTGAGTGATACAAACAAGATGCAGGACATGGCGCTTTGATAAAGGGATGACAAGAAGCTGTTGATCAAGCACTCACCACATCCTAGAACTACCATATCAAAAGCTGGCATCTGAAGGGCGGGCTACACGTCTGCAGAGATGATATGTCGCGTCGAAAGGTCGTCTTGATTCAACGAACGAATCAACGGGGTGGATTATGCGACTGCTTCAGGTCCGAGCCAGGTTAGACGGGTTGGACGGGACGCTGCCAGCTGAGGCCTGAGGACGCGAAAGCGGACGTTTTATACGGCGATGGCGCTCTGCTATACGGAAGAATACGTGAAAAGCATGAGAAAGGCAGCGTGTAGGATATAATCCGTGGAAATAAGGGGAATGAGGAGGAAAGCAAGGCCGTGAAGGTCGGTGGCACCTAGAGTCGAATGCAGCGCACGCTGTTTCTGAGTCCGCCTCATGCGACCAGCTCCGGCTGTTTGGGCGGACTTTTGCTTTTCCTTCTTCCTTTGCATCCTTTCCCTCTCTTCGTCCCTCAGAGTCACTCTTTCGACACAACGGATGTTGTTTGATATTTCTTGTCATCGACATGGGATCACAAGAAGGAATCTTCGAAAGCAGTCTTGCATAACCGTTTTACAGCAGACTGATGCGCGCTCCCAAAGCCACCCACAGTAGTCGACACGAGGCGAACACGTTTAGAACAATGCTATACGGGATGTTCATCCTCATATAGGTGTGTTCCATCTTCCGCTGCACCTCGATATTTGGTTGTTGTCCCGCATTGAAGTGAAGAGCTGCCGCATGGCCAGTGGAACGGAGCCCGCCCCGGATTGACCTTGGAGCACAAGGGAGACAAAGCCTGGCTTGGATTGGGCGACGCAAATTTTTTGGTGCTCACCGGCGGGAACATGAGGGCAAGTACAAGACATAACAATGCATCGAGTCGTGACTCGTGAGCTCCACCCACCGTAGCTGGAATCCTCGGACTTTCGGATGACTGCAAATAGGCCTCACAGGACGAACGCGTGGGGTAAAGCAGTTCGGGCCATGACCCACCTCCGTCTCGGTCGCGCAGTTGCAACTTGCATGTGAGGACGATGACAACCGCGAGTTTACTATACTATAGATGCACTCTATCTTGGACTGGAAACAGAACAGCTAGGCGTAGGGAAGCTATGATAATCGCTACGTAAGGTTGCAAAAGACAGCGAATTGAAACTAAGACAAACCAGATCCGAATGAACATATGTTGGTCATTACGATGCAGTCAGTGAAATGAAGACTGAACCATGGAATCATGAGTACGAAAAACGAACAGCCAGAGGGGAAGGAGATGAAAAGGCCAGGCGTGGGTGAATAATAATCATGAGTTGCTTCGTGAAGTAGAAAGAAAAAGGGAGGACATGGAAACAGGAGCAGCGTCCACGAGCGTTCGGCGTTGACAACGCGTATTATGACGACGCGTAGAGCTTGATAACACCGTCTGCTCCGGCACTCGCCATAATGGGTAACGTCGGATGGAACTCCACTGCCAGCACGCCCTCTTTCGCCTTCTCTCTGTGGCTGGTAATCTCTTGAGTACACGATTTTGATCCCAGGATGTCCCAGAACCGGACAGAGCAGTCGTGACTGCCTGAGACGAGCGAGAAGCCCGCTGCATCGATCGACAGTGACGTCACGGCGTCAAGGTGAGCAACCATCGAGTGAGTACATTGACCTGGAGAGATGTTAGAATTGGAGAGCTTGAACGTATATGAGCTATGTACCTGTCACGATGTCGAAGATACGGATGTGCTTGTCTTCGTGGGCAGTGACCAGCATGGGCATAGTAGGATGCGACACGATACTGTTAACTTGAGCCTCAGGAGTGCCAGCTATCGAACTCTCAGTATACCATCTCCACGATAAACAGTCTAGGCACTTACTCTCCGTCTGTAGCCGGAGGACCTCCTTGCCCGTCTCGATATCGAAGATCTTGATCGACGCGTTCTGGTAGGCCACCGCGACCTTCTTCAGATCAGTTTTGATAGCTTCGACTGCTGTCGCCCCTGGTGTGTCTGCACCCTCGTCCTGCTGCCCCTCTACCCCATCATAAAGCCACGACAACCTCAGCGATCCTCCTCCCGATGGCCCACTCACATCCCACACCTTCACCATACCCTCCGCACCGCAACTGATCAGCGTACTCTCGTCCCTGACGAGCGCCAGATCCCACACCGCATCCGTATGTCCGATAAGCTCTCCTCGAGCTCGCGTCGCGTCGTACGGTGCGTATGTCGTGTGCGACTGGCTTGGAAGCGCCCATACTCGGATCGAGGAGTCCAAAGAGGCCGAGTACAGAAGTTGCTTTGACGGTGCATGCACGAGACGTGTGATGGCTGCCGAGTGGCCCCGAAGCGTCAGCTGCGGCTCGACGTCTATTTGGCGTGCGCTGAAGGGTTGTCACGGTAGGTAAGACATCATGACGTGTTATAAACAGCTCGGAAATGAGCACGTACTTCGAAGCCGCCAATCCGGCTGGGTCCACCCGCCATATCTTCACCGTGTTATCGTCGCCGCCTGTGGCCAGGCAGAGTTCGCTGGGATGGAACGCGACAGCGCGTACGGCATCCAAGTGACTATACAAGGCAAGGGTTTCGTCAGCACGAGGGGTATGCTAGAACTAGAAGTCGCAACACCAAAGCACAAAGATAACGAAGCTCAATTCAGGAATCTATACTGACTTGCGGAGTGTCTTTTTGGCCCTCCAGACCTTAGACCCTTCCTCACTTCCAATGTCACTGGCGTCATCGTCTTCTACTTCTCCCTCCTCATCCTTGGCATCTTCATCCTCATCTCGAGCACGACGCTCCCACGACTCAGCACCACTGATCTTTGGGCCAGTTTGTCCGTCGCGTTCAAGCCTTGCACGTTCAGCGGCCTCGTGTGATTGACGGATCTTCTCTCTCCACTCATCATCAGGTCGGAATATTGAGGTAGGGACTTGGCCGTCAGAGTCGGAGTCTTTCTCCTTGTTGTCAAGCTGCTGGCCGGAACCTTGCGGTGGCAATGTAAGCTGACCTGGAGCTTGCGGCGGGGGGCCGTTGGTTTGTGGTTGCTGCTGCTGCTGAGGGGCCAACGCAGCCGAACCAGCGAGAACTCCAGGGCGCTCGTGCGTACCCATCTGCGGACCAGCAGCAGAGGATGAGGATGGGGTATTTGACATGATGCTCATGCCATTGAGCATAGGGAACTCCTTGCCAACATCGGGCATGACCTTACGTGGACGTCCGTTGAATGCGAGCTGGTCATATGAGGGTACGTTGGGAAGAGAAACAGGCAGCGAAGAGTTATTCAAGAGTGGTCGATTAGGAAGAGGGTTCATTGCTTGCGGGGATGTGAGGTAGGAAATCTCTTGCAAGCACCTGTAAAACTGTCCATTTTCGTACGCTCTGAGGCGACAATGACACGTACTGTTTCAAATAGTCTCTGCTCCGGGCTCTGCTCTTTGGGTCTCGTCCAGGTGGAGGTTTGCCCATGGTACCGACAGAGCCTGCGTTTGGTCCGTTGGAAGGGCCCCATGTAGTTGACCATGTCTGAGTTCGTGTGGGACCTGGAGGGGGCGCGGACCCGTTTGGTAGTGACAACCGGCTGTCTGGAGGCAATGGAGAGTCTAAGTAGTGACAAATAGCTGGTCAGTATAGTGAACAAAGACATTGGCACACGACGCACCTTCGCTCCGAGGCGAGCTACCGCTGCTACCCTCCTTATGACTATACGCATCGTCCTTCCCAGAAGTGCCGCCACTCTGAGACTGTATAGTGGCCAACTTTGCAGGAGGGACGGATGGTGCTTGAGTGAGCTGCTTTGAGCTGGAAGACGACACGTCAAAGAGCGTCCCGCATACCAACCAAGCATTTGGCAATGCACACATACCGTTCGACGCGCAATGCATACTCCAGCATCTTGATGCGACGCATCAAATCGAGTTTCACATTGTCGAATGACCGTCGTTCGCCCTCCAGTAGCGCTATTCGGGCCTGTATATGCAGGTCATGGTGTGAGACGCGACAGCACACTGCGACAAAAGGAGCGACGCACCCTCATCTCCGCACGCTCAATCTCCCACTCATTTCTGTCACGTTCGTATCTCCGCCATTCTGTCTGGAGGAAGTGGAGGACGGAAGAGAGGGTGAAGTCCTGGCCGCTCTGTGGCGGAAGCGGGATTTCGGAGGGCTGAGGACCTTGCTGCTGCTGAGGGCCGCCCTGCTGCTGGTTTTGGAGGGGCCGGTTGGGTTGGACCTGCAAGTTTGGGCCCAACATGGGTATTCGGATGGTGGACGTCGAGGGCGACGAGAGGGACGACGAAAGGGAGCGAGGCGGGAGAGGATGGTGGTGCTGGTCAAAGTTGGCAGGCGTGCGCGACCCCGACGCGCCGGTTGACATCGCTTTTCCGATTCGACTCTCGACACAAAATCTCCTGGTTTCGTCGTCGTCGTCGCTGGTGTCGCCGCCGTTGCAATGTTCACAATTTACTTTGGACACGTCTCATCACGCCTCTCATCCGGTGTTCGCATTTTATTGCGGGTATTTTGGCCTAGAATTTCACTTTCACCGCCTCGTTTTCCATCGTTGACGTAAGCGACGCGCAAACCACTCTCCGCTCTGCTTCAAGCTCAAAATACACCTCGAACTCCCTTAGCATCCAAGAAGTCGCGATACCCAGACACTGGAGGATGCTTCGAAGTGTTGGACTTTTCAACAGTTGTCATTTTGATAGTCCCTGGTCCAGGGCGATCGGCGCATCACGCTCATGCAGAGGGATCCGGACCCGACTTGCGCACAAGACTACAAATTCTACAAATGACGAAACCTAGGGACGTGTAACCAGAAAGAGCTGTCGTTAAAAACATGCATGGAATTTACCTTCGAAGAACAGCAGCGACGCCGCCCTCTGCATCGTGGATTGCAGTGCAGGCCTCATGGCAGAGAACGTGCTGCACCCTCGCCGGTGCCGCAAACACACGGTTACTATTCAATGCCAGGGAAGATCCTGTACGACAGAAGATGCATGCTGAAGCAGAAAAATCCCCCAGACAGTCTTGGACATAGGACATTATCCTCCTCATCTACGACGTGATATTCCAAATGCCTTTCACTAGGAACTCGACTCCCTTCAAAGGTACCTGTAATCCATCGCTATTCCCGTACACTGTGTATTTGGGGCCGTCGTCATCCACCGGCCTCATGACCGTGGGTGTGGACGTAGGCGCAACGAAGTTCAAGCAGTGTGATGCCAGCGCAGGTGTGGATGTAGGCTTCTGCGCAATCTGTTCTTGCGTTCGATTGGCACCTTTAGGGAAAGCGAATCCGTAGTATCCCGGACAGTCGCCAGTAGGGAAGCGATACGCACTGCGTAACAAAGTTAAGACTTTGCCAACAGGTGTTATAATGAAAAGAGAACTCACAAGTAAACGCTTCTCAGGAATGGTAGTCCGAGCCAGACATCGGGTTTGCCTTGGACGGCGTTCGTGATGAGCCCGATGTGGCAGAAGCCAGGCGGAGCAGGATTGTACGTGAGATTGCGTACAATCTCCTGGGAGTCTACCATGTACTTCACTCCGTTTATCTGAACGTTGAAGTCCAAATACGCGGGAGGCACATGCACTCCGGGGCCCCAAGTGTCATCTGAGTCGTTACAGGGAACACCTATTGCCCCGGTATCTAGTTCGAGGTTGAGCGTGTCGTTGTAAAGTGGCCCGCTGAACCCAGTGTTATTGATGTAAGTAGTATTGTCGGGGACAGCAATACTGAGGAGAACTGGACAGATATGTTAAACGGGTGAGTCTAAACACCCTGGGTCAAGAACATGATACGACGTACGAGAGCTGATGCCACCGATCAGATTGTCGCCGTACGGAACAAAACTACCATTGCGTCCGACAATCCCATCCAAATTGAACCGATTGTACAGATTGTCTCCCACAGTATTGGGCTCCAGCGGTACCCAATTGATCTCTCCCTCGAAGTCGTTAGGATCCAGAGCTCCAACCGTCAATCGCGGGTTGAGAGTATCGAGTCGCATGCCGACAACAGGGTTAAACAGCTGACCAGACTGGTAGAGAGCTGGAATGAATCGGTTGACCGAAGTGTTGCGGGGAGTGTCAGCAAGAAAACCAAATCCGCCGTTGGTGACGCGGAGACCGTCGTATCCAGTGGAGAGCATCTCAACCATGGCTGTTGACAGAAATTAGCTCAGAGGCTGCTCTACGAGATGATATACTTGTACACACCTAGGCTGATACTATCGGTCTCAACGACCCCTCCGAGACTGACAGTATCCGTCATCCATGTGCCGTTGATGGTCGACGTGCCATTCAAAGAGCGATTGACGTTCTGACAGATCATTCTTAGGCTAAAGCCAACCAAAACAGCGAGGAGGGAGCTCACTGTAGACGTGGACGACTGACTGGGATCGTAGAACGTAGTTCCTCCGCAAAATTGGCAATCGTTCGAGTAGACCGTCAGAATATCGCCTTGCATGTCAATCGGGAGCGACAGCAGTTGAGGAGGGGTGCCGACAAGCACATCGACCAAATTGAAGTTGTAGTCGAGCTCTTGGAGGAAAGGGGGCACCGATACGTTCAGGCTCACCCAAGCTGCGAATGAAGGAGTCAGATAAGCGGATGAAGACAACCTGGAGCTGGAATATCGCGCTCACAAGGAGAAGCTGAGTGTACTGTATGCACGATAGCAAGAACGAGAGCTGTTTTGAGCATAAGAGACAGCATGGCTGGCTACACTGTACGCAAAAGACTCTCTGCCGCGTAACAATGTGCTACTGAGAGCGGAAAAATTGAAAGCAAAACCACAAGTGGGTGTATCCATGACCCGTTTTGAGTCTCTAGACCTTCAATTTAGCACATCTGTCAACCGCAAGCTTCATAAATCACTCACGTAGAATTGCGACCAGATGCCGCAATTCCTGTCAGTATCCAGTGTTTCGATGACCACGGAAATGAGATTCAACTGGAACTTTGAAGAGAAACTGTCCGCTGCAGCGCGTTACGTGCAAGCTATGCCTAAGCGGCCAGTGATTGGCGCTCGGTGATCGCTTGGCAGTGGCGTGCCTCGTTAGCGCCTGTCAGTCCGTTCCTTCCTCACCGCCACCATCGAGGTCACGTACGGAGCACCGAAAATCTGCAAAATGCCCGCGTTGTCAACACATTGCAGGAAATAATATCGGTCAAACACTAGATCAGACTGTATGTACGTGATGTTTTGTCCATATCTTCTCCGCTGAAACGGTGGCTAGTGGTCCAGAAGCTCTACTTATACGATGAGACCCGTCTCTAAATCATTCAACGTTCAACGTTCAGATGGGGCACGAATCGCTGGTCAAGTGTGGAAGTCACGCGAGAGTGGTACTGACGCTTTCAGATAAGGTTTCCGCCTTATCTGACATCGAGGGAATGGCATTGTGCTTCACGTCATTCGGTGAGTTGTACATTTGAAGCTCTCAAAGCTGTGGTGCTGATCTGTAAGACTCTCTGCTACTAGGGAGCTCGAACCTATCACAGTGTCGAGAGCAGTACTTCTCACGGCCTACTGCAGGGATCCGACACACCGCGCATTTTGGCACCGTCCGTCGCGGTGCAGTTTCACTCGTGCCTAACGGTGCGTCGATGCAATGCACTCGGAGCGCGATGTTGCAATTCGCAATACGAGAACAACACCTGTCCTTGTACCGCACACGATGACAGATGTTGAACAGGCGGATCAGGCGTGGGTTTGAAGAGACACGTCCTGACCTGACCTGGAATAGCATTGTAAGTGAGTACTCATTACATTCTTATGAGCTTCGTGACGACCCAGACTGCGGCTCACTAAAGTGAAGCTCATAACAAATTTTTACAACGCTCAATATCGTGAAGACAGATTGACACTCGTTGTTCTCAAACTCTTATACCAATCCAATTACAGTACAACCTCACATCAACAACTGCTAGTGCTTGTAGCGTCGTCAATTACGAGAAGTAGACGCCCGGCGGTCATTGAGTGGGATGCGACGTTCCAGCCATCGGAACTTGCCCTGACGAGAACCTTCAGGTGGTCACTTCGGGATTGCTCTGTACTCAGGAAATGTCTTGGCTTTTGAGTATGCAAATACCTGGGATCAATCATCGTGATTGATTGAACTTTCAACCTAGAATGTGCCAGCCTCGTTGCAATCGTTCTGAGCGTTCCATTACCACAGGTGACCAGGTCCCCAGCCACATAAAACATGCTGACTACCGCGTCGCGCGATCCACGTATTCTCACTGGTCTTACCAAGTTCTTACAGTCGACATCCAGAGGGATATGGCGGATGCCAAAACTTACGAGCTGCAGTCGCTTGGATCTCATGGGCAATCCCTTTCGCAAGTAGCGTCCAAGGACTATGAAGCAGTCCCCGGTACGCCTTCGAAGGATGATCTGCTGGCACCCTCTCGTAGAATGTCTCAGTCCCCGCCTCCTCATACTACATCGATGCCTTCTTCGTCGTATCGCTTCTACGACGCATTCAACGTAGTGAGAAGTTTACTGCTTCCTCTCGTGGCGATCGCGTACCTTGCGTTCTGCTACACAGTGCACAATCGAGCCGTTCCTCTGAAGACGCGATTCTTTGACTCCTCTCCAGACAATCTAGGTAAGTAGATTCATACCAACCTGGTGCGCGGGCTGATCAATCATTATGCGTACCGAAGCTGTGATCAAGTCTGGGGTCACCTCAATTAGCATCGTCATCATAACAATCGGACTCTTTCCCATTCAAGTCCTCATCTCTGACTTACGGGTGAGACATTCAACCACAAGTATCGATTCCATCTTTGCCTTACCTATTGTAATACTCTAGAGCGAAGAATTCTTCAGGGTTGTTACCACCACTGCAACTGGCGCGCCGCTGTATTCCATCAACAGCATATCAAGTCCCTCCTTTGGCTTGCTCGAATCTCTCATTGTCGTCTTTCGTCGGCATTGTTCGCCCTACTTCATTGTAGCAGTGATTACTGCTCTTCTTACATTCGTGACTGCGACTTTAGCACCAGCTGCTCGTGAGTAGCCATGCATTCGTCGTTGAATCACGCATATCAACATTTTTTGCAGTATCTGTGAATACCGCACTCTTCGATGACCAGCTGATCGCATTGGCGGTTGGGGGCATACGCCGAGACGAGGTATTGAAGTAAGCTTGATTCCATCCCGCTGCAAAGAACTGGAGCTTACAGCTTATGTTCTTCACACAGTGTCAGCAGTATCTTACCAGAAATCATCCAGAGTAATGTGGAAGATCTGTTCCCAAAAGCCGCCACACTGACGTGGGTCGAAAATCTCCTTGGTGTACCGTACGGGTTTGCAGTCAGCAACGGACCACATTACATGGTCCCCACGCCGTTGAACCTTCAACCTACCGTCCCTGCACGGTGGTTGTCCGATGTTGCAATCATGGACCCGCAATGCGAGTGGGGAAATGGCCAACAGACATTCTTTGGAACGGATCCAGTGATCAACCAAACTATCCTTGTGACGCATTTCCGAGACCAAACCATGAACTTGACGTTCAACGTTCAGTCTAGCCTTTGTGAGTAGTGTTTGGCTTGAATCTGGACCCCATTGAAATTGTTTGACTCTCTCTGCAGTCGACGACTCCGTCATTAACATAGCTGCCTACAACAGCATGGTCAATCTGACGGACCAGGGCCTACTAGCTTCTGGAGCGATGCTTATCACTCTGGCACAGTGCACCAGCGGATGCGCGGGATTTGACCAGTTCGTATTCGACCTGTCAGGATTACCAGTGGTCAACGTCACGAAGCATAACTCAAATGCTTCACTGCCGGATATGACGTTCGACCTCAGTTTCCTTATCTGCGATCCGCACATCGACCTCGAGACCCGGGAGGTGCGGAACGACGGCCATGGAATGCTAACCGTTGGAGACGTCAATTACCCCGTCCGTCAAGGCAACCTCGACCCCACTCAAACCAACCTCCTGTTCTCAAACATCCTGAGCAGGATCAGCGACGGTGCAGGGCCCGCGGTAGCTCAGATACCCACGCTCGGGAGTGAAGGGCTAGCTGTGCTCCTCTTCGGACCCAACGCGACCAACGTCACTCGAGACGATCTCCATTCCCTCACCGTCAAACCTGCCCCAATTGCGAACATCACCGACACGTACACTCACATGCTCCAATCCGCCTCAAAGATATTCTTCAATGGAGCTATCTCTACCGCCTACGTTCCCGCCCGCCTTTCTACGCAGCAGATCGTGTTCACGTCGTCTCTGCCACAGGTCATCGTTTCCACCATATTATTCGTTCTCCTCTGCGCGATCGCAGGAGCAGCGCACTTCAGAAATGAGATACCCAAATTCAGCCTGTTCTCTGTAGCGTCGTCCTTGGATGGTTCAGATGTGCCTAGAACCTTGGGACAAGTCAGGAACGACGCGGACCCGCGGACTCGGGAGTCCGATATGTTGGCTTCACTTGGACGACGGTCCGTGGTTGCAGGCATGGGAGAGAGCGGGCCAGTCTTGCACCTACAGTGAATCGCTAGTATATGCAGAACTTCGTCGTTTATTATTTCATACACGGTCATGGAAGGATACATGAATAAATGGTACATGGAATACATTACTTGTATGGCACAGCAGCAATCCCGATCTATGGTCAAGGTCCATATTAAAATGCAAGAACGACAACGGCAAGAAAATCAGAGCAAAGAGGAGGTAGCAAGATCACGTCGCCTCCACTGTACCTTCTGCGTCTACTAATGCGTATGGAGGTGGCGGGGTCTGAGAGCGAGGGAGCTCGTCAAAATCCGGCGGCAGGGATGGCGCAGGGTCGAGCCCTGGAGGTGCAGCAGGTAGTGGCCGCTCATCTTCGCTGTTCCTGCGCTCCTGCGCCGCTGGTGATGCCGCAGTCGGAGCAGTGCTAGGAGCAGCGGGCAGAGTTGATGCGGCAGGAGCAGCATCGGTAGTCAGATGAGCAGGAGCAGAAGTAGGACCAGGAATAGGATCTTCAAAGGGAGAAGCTTCTGGGACAGGCATCATGACCCGAACGGGAGATGACTGTGGAATGAGAGAAGGCGGTAAAGTATTGGGAACCTCGTTCCCCGCAAGCGAAGCCTTAATAAGATGCATTGCAATCGCGAAGTCGTCTTTCGAGAGTCGTCCGTCAGTGTCTGAATCTGCCAAATCCCTGCATTCACGACAAGACGCGTCAACCAAAGAGTTTCTTGTTTAAGTGAACAGAGACGAACATACCAGATCTTAGCTAGAACCGCCTCTGGTAGCTTTGATTTCGACATGAACGGCACAGCAGCTTCACCCTCAATATATCCATGTTTCCAAGGATCCAGCATATCGAAATACTGATCAGAGCTAGCTTTCTCCGCCGGTGTAACGACCCACGTCCAGAGTCCCGGCGGTGCAGAAGGCCCAGCGGATGGAGCCAACTCTACAGGTTTGGGAGGTAAGGGCGGTAAATGTGGTTGCGAAATTGACCCCGACGCGGACAAAGGAGGAAAAGGGAGATGCGATGTAGGTGGACGGGAGGAGGGCTCAGAAACAACGCCATTACGATTAGTTGGTGAAAGCGGAGGTGTGAGAAGTTGACCTGAGGTCGAAGGAAGGCCGGCAAGAAGATTGCTTCGACCAGGGCCGGTGATTGAGACGGAGATTGGGCTTATAGGTGAAGTAAACCCGGTGGGCGTCGGCTGAAGGGGTGGGATGGAGGGGAGAGGCGCAGAGTCAACGAGGTCAATGAGCTGTATGAGCAGTGAGAAAGTGCATCGGAATATACTGGAAGCATGTGCTTACAGATTCTTCTTGAGTAGAAGCAGGTCTCCGCGATGATGGAGGTATGAGACCGTCGGGTAATGTCTGAGGCAACGGACTGCCGTTCTGCCTAGCTTGAATGAGATGCAGTGCTACAGCGAACTCATCTCGCCCTAGCCGTCCATCCTTGTTGATATCGACCAGACTCCTGCAGCCGTACTGAACATCACCCACACCAAAGACAGCGTAAATGAACGCACCAGATCTGCTTCACATCTCTTTCAGGCAGCCCACTCTGCAGAAAATGCGCTCTGGCCACCTTTCCTTCCAAGTAACCCTTCTGCTGCTCATCTAGAACGTTGAAGAACTCGTCCGCGGTCTCTTTCTCCTCGTTCGATACGTCCCATAGCGGCGTTCTTGAGCTCGAAGCTGCACTAGGTCCGGCGGAACGATGGAGGAATGATGACGAGATGGGGGAAAGCGGGGACGTCATAGTGGGAGGTGTGAAGCCGTTTGCCATCGGTGAAGCATCAAAGTATATCGACGAAGGGAGCGAAGCGGGCATGGTCTTGATCTTCCCGGACATTGTTGCTTGGATGAGGTACATGGCGACGATGAAGGATGTTGCATCCAAGTATCCTTGTTGTTGCACGTCCGCGAGTTCCCTAAAGGTCGTCGTCAGTACCAAGCAAGTTTGATGACCTGGGTGAGCGACATACCATATCTGCGCTAATGTTTGTAACGGTAGTCTTGATTTCAGCAGGACTCCTCGGGCGCGACCAGCTGAAAACATCTCAGACTCTCAATGAATACAAACAACCACGTCGTACTCACCCTCAAGTACGCCGTTTGACGGAGCACTGCCGTTAAAGATCCTCATAAACTTAGTGCGGTCCTCCGATGTGAGAGGCGGTAAATTGTTGATAGACGGTAACCCGCTATTACTAGGGCCTGCTACTGGTCCGTTATGATGGCCGGTCGGTTCCAGACCCTCGATGACAGCCAATGGTCCAGCTACGGCGAAGGTTTCGTCAAGACGATAGGTATGAAAAAAGCAAAAAGCTGTTGCTCACGTGTCTCTACCCAGGCCTCTTCGACATTCTTCCCCTTCCCCTTCTGCGCATGTCCAATCAACCTCACAGCAACTCCAACAACCTCTCTGCTCAACGTCTCGCCCTCCTCCACGTTTGCGATTCGCCAAATATCCGCCAGTGTACCGGGGGACACGTTCGCGCCGCTGAAGATTTTGACCGCAGCTTGCGACGAGATACTGCCTATGCCTCGGGTATCCGCCATATCGAATATCTGGTCGACCATCGCAGACTCGGCGCGGGTAGGTTTGAAGGATGTGATAGCGGTGAGTGCGCGGAGCTAGTCACGGAGGTGAGGAAGAGCTCTAGGTACATGACAAACAGCTAGCCACTCACTTTCTGTTCCGCCTTCGCTCGCTCCAAAGCCCCTTGCTCAATCCCGACCCGCTCCAGATCCGTGTACATCTTGATCGCCTCCAGCAGTTCCTCGTTCGCTCCCAAAAGCTCCGCAAGCAACTTCTCCTCCTGTGTCTCCTTGCTCGAGGACGCTTTACGCCTGGACTGCTCGGCTTGCGCAGAAGCCCAGTTGATTTGAGAGAAGATGAGGTCCTGAGACGATCGACATCGGCCCAGGAATTCCTGCACGCAACCACCATGATCAGCGAATGTACCCCGAAATACGGCTTGGATTGCCACTCACCTGTATGAGCCCCTTCTCCTTCAAATCTTCCGGCTTCGCAAACACTAGCGCCTCGTGCAGCAGATTGGCATTTCCTCGTCCCGACTTGCAGACATGGAAGAGCCTCTCGATGTCCTCCTCCTTCGACATCACCCTGTTCGGGTTGCTCGTCGTCCGATTCCGTTCGCCATTCCGCGGAGACGAAAACGGTCCTTGACCGGGTGGGGTATATTGCTGAGATAGTGGGGGACGTGCGTCGACCTGAGGTGCTCCGGTAGACTGGTACTGGTGCTGGTACACTTGCTGAGATTGCGAGCGACCGTGTCCCGGATACGACGGCTGCTGGAACTGAGAGTAATGCATCTGGGATTGGGACTGAGTCACTGCGACTTGAGGTTGAGGTGTCCAGGTAGGGGTCGCAGGAGGGCTATACAGAGGTTGCTGGTGTGAGTACTGCGGATATTGCTGCGGGACGGGGAAGCGAGAAGGTGTCGGCTGAGTGGGACCGGGTGGGGATTTGGCTAGTGTTCGACGACGTTGGTGATGCTGAGCAGCATCGTTGTCTGCAAGGATGAAGGTTGGAAATAAAAGCGTCGGGATGCGGGGTCAGCGCCTTGAGGAAGAATGGAGCGGGAGCAAGCACGGCTTACATTGGGACATGACCTTTTGCTCCCGCCCCTATACAGTTCGTCCTCCTTTAGACTCGACTTCCACTGTCGGGTTGTTGTACGCTCTTGCTATGCCGGAGATCTTGGTCGATAAATGACTGCGGATGCCACTAATCGCATAGGCATCCTCACGTCCAACCACCAGGCACCTTTTAGTGATTATTATTGCATTGAGGCATGCCGCATCAAGGCGCTCTGTGCTCAACCTGGGCTGTCATCGAGGCGTTCGTGAACGAATCGTGGTGGAGATTGACAGGCAAAGCCAGGAGGAAGATGGAGGAAGAGGTCAATAGCGAGGCTCAGGTAGCTGGAGTCTGCTGGAAAGGTGAGTAGTAGGCTCGAACTAAGTTCAATATCGCGTTCTGAATATCGTTCACCAATTTCAGCGTTGTAGACTTGATGACCATACTGTAAAGGTTCCTGACACTGACAGAACGCTGCAATGATCCATATACGACTGTAAGTCGCATATGACCTTGGGTAGTGCGCAGAATCGCAGAGAACTCGCAAGTGATGATCGGCTACACAAGTACTGCCAGAATTGTATACCGCTGTAAAACAACGACGAACACCGTCTCAAGCCAGAGACTCGTTCATGACAGTCTCATGCGCTGTAGATCCTGACGTTGAAGAGTCTTGGGAGGTCTTGGGTGCCGTGTTGTCGGCCGACGCTGCTGGCCTCGCTGCTGGCACGATCAAGATGAATTCAAGGTCCCTGCGCAACGTCGTACGCGTCGGGATGGCGGATGGTGGCCAAAAAGAGAGCAGATGGCGACGATGGGTCATGCACATACCAACGAGAGTTCTAGAAAATCGCTTGTTGTGATTGTGAAACGAGGCAGACAAGGATCTCTTGACTCCAAAGAGCATTGCAGACAGACAAAGCACTTAGCAGCGTCTTTATACGGCAGTGTATGGCATACTAGTAGCTGCTGTAGCCGGTACTAGTAACGATACTTACCTGCATACAATCGGTTACTAGTAGCAACAGGCGCCTTCTGCGCGGTGCCTGCGAGTTTTCCATCAACGGCCATCTCGTCCTCCCTT
Organism: Steccherinum ochraceum; assembly: GCA_004332605.1. Taxonomy (NCBI): domain Eukaryota; kingdom Fungi; phylum Basidiomycota; class Agaricomycetes; order Polyporales; family Steccherinaceae; genus Steccherinum; species Steccherinum ochraceum. Next base: position 54,327 of record RWJN01000072.1, read on the forward strand.
TCGCCATCCTGCTCTCCTTCTCCATCGTTTCCAGTCTCCTCATTCCTCCCTCTCCGCCCCCAATTCTCCTTTTCTCTCTCTAACGAGTCACGAAACACCCCGTCCTGTAGCCAACTCTACCCAATCATCATGACCAGCAACTCTTCCACTCCGGATATCGCATCCCTGTCGCTCTCTTCCAAGCCCTCTCAGCAACGTCTTCATGACACTTACGACTACGAAGGCTCCGGCAGCGGAAACGGTAGATCCCCATACCACTACCAGACATCCCCTCCTATCCCAGCACAATCCCAGTACAACCCGCTCAGCCTCAGCCAGTCGCCCTTGAAGAACAAGCCCGCCCGTGGTGGGCTTCCTTCGGTGCGTTCGCTCTTCGATCTCATTGCTGCTCTATTGCTTACGTCTCTTGCATTGTCGTTAGCAATGGCTCGACAACCCAGTAGGCATTCCCGACAACCGATCGCTGTCCCCACCCAACACCTCCGATTTGTCCTCGTCGGGAGGCTCGCCACCTATGGGACACATGATGACTCCTGGGCTTGCTCCCGGGACCCCCATTCCAGGCTTAGACGATGAGGTTATACCCACCGCTATCGTCATCAAGAACATACCATTCAACGTCAAGCGCGAGACTCTTCTGGACATCATCGTACGCGTGGCAATTCGGATGTTTCCTGATTGCGACTCATCTCTGTTTACAGGCATCGTTGGCTATCCCAACGCCATACGCATTCAACTACCACCTCGATCAATCTGGTCAGTTCCGAGGACTGGCTTTCGCCAACTTCCGGCAATCCGTGGATGCGGACGCCGTCGTGGCGGCGTTGAACGGTTTCGACGTGCAGGGCCGCAAACTCCGAGTCGAGTATAAGAAAGTGCTGCAGGCCGGCGAAAAGGAGCGCATTGAGCGTGAAAAGGCGATCAGGCGGATGCGCTCCATGCAGCTGGAGAAAGAGCAAGCTCTGTCGACGCATTCGCAGTACGACGAGTTTGGTGTCGCCTCCACACCGTTCACCCCTTCCCGCTCGTTCTCATCTGGCTCTCCATTCTCCGCGCCCCCGGGTCAACAATTCTCACCACCACAGCCGCCACCGATGCCAACACCGCAACCGTTCAATTTGAACACCCCGCCACTGCCTTCTGCCGGCACACCTGGCGGGCTGAAGTCGACTACCGAGTTGGATTTGAACGATGCGTCTACTTTAGAGATATACTCGCGCATTCTCTTGTTCAAGGATGACCGTATGCGAGACGAGCTGGCGTTCTCTAGGACTTTGAGCCCAAAGCAGCGCCGGGTGGTCCACCTCGTCGCCCAAAAGTTGGGCGTTTATCACTATTCTGTTGGTGAAGGTGATGAACGATACGCAGTGGTGACACGTTTCGATCCTGCTTTGGTGAGCGTGAATACTACATATCTGAGATTGATAAGAATGCTGACGTGCTTTACAGCAACAACAGCAAGCACCGCCGCCAGCTAGTGCTGCCTCTTTGCGCCATACTTTGTCGCGAGCCCCATCTTCCTACCTCTCTGCGACGTCTCCCACAGAAACCCATTCCCTGCGCGTGAAGAAATCCATGCCGGACATGAAGTCTCTCAGTAGCGCCCCCGCACCCCGCCTTAACACGCGTGCCTCCAACGGCAATATTCGTGAAGGGTTCGCCACCATTGCATCGCCCGCTCGCCGCTCGCCTGGCGGGTTTGCTGCGCTGTTTGGAAACGGCGCGTTCGGCAACGGCATTCCTCCTGTCCCCAGCTTGCCCTCCAGCTTGCAAGGTTCTTCGCCTCTCGAGAGTCCTGGGGTCGTTGTTCGTCAGCCACGTGGCCCGGGTGCGGACGGTTTCGGTATGAGACGCGAGAGGCGGGAGAGTCAGACCCAGCGCAGCGGACTCGAGGCCCGCTCTCATGAACCCTTGGAGATCTAAGTTGAGGAATGGAGCTAGTTTATAACGAGCGACGAGGAAGACCTGACGAGCGCACGCCGGCCAGGAAGAGTGTTGCATGAAGGGTATCTCCATCAATCACTTGTTGTTCTGTTTACGACGCCACTTTTTTGCTGCCCCCTACCTACACACCCAGGACGGATTAAGATTGTTTCTTCTCAGTTCTTTGCTGCTGCTGCCGCCATTTTGTTTCATTGCTGCCTTGCTGTCTGTCGGCTCCCGACCTCGTTATCTATCTCCTCACCATGGTCTCGTCATCCAGTTTTGTGCCATAAGCTTTGTCTTAATTCGCCCCTCTCGTCCTCATCCACGCTCATCGACACCATCTTACTTTGGCACGCTACGGACTCACGATTGCCTCTGCCAGTTCCATTCTTTACCATCTATCCTCAACCTCAACCCATTGTCTCATCCACCTCCCTAATTGTCCTCTGTCTCCCTCTTATTCGAAACATCCCATTTAGTCTCCATCAATCCTCTCTGCCGTGCAAGAAAATTGTTTTCCCTCTCCTCTACGCCTACATCTTTCGTCTGCGAGCTTTCAATATAAACTTCATCCATCATATAGTCTCCCGAAATTCTCGACCTTATATCATAGTCCTCCCTCCTGCTTTTCTTCCATTATGCCTTTTCTTCATTCATGGTTTACGTTCTGTTGTCCTTTCATCTCTCATCTGAATATCTCACGTCTCTCTCTCTACCCTCCAATCCGTTTATTTCACTTCAATCTTCTTCTTACTTACTTGACTACCTTGGTTGTATGATGTTCGCACATTAGATCGAAATGGATTTCTTCAAGCAGATTCCAATATTATATCCACCATTTCCTGTCCCCTCCGCGACTGAGAGTACGTACTCGGTGCATGGACCGTTTCTTCGGAGCTCATTATAGCGCTCATTCTTGTCGTATGTATCTCGTCTGGGCTTGTAGAACTTATGCATACTTCTTCGACGTTCTCTGTGAAAACAAGCATACCTAAGGCCTACATGGTGTATGAATGTGGCTCTTGAGCTCGATCAGAAATTTTGGGAATGATCGACAATATTAATGGGCGCTCCATTTGAATACTTGCAGAACGCGCCTCCCGGGTCCCGACTCTCAGGCTCTCTCAGGCTTCCGCTCACCGTTCTCCTCTTCCTCGTCACTATGCCCAGCTCAGGGCTCGTTCGCGCGGCATTCTTCGCTGTCGGCGCAATAGTGGGCGGCGGCGTCGCCACCGCCGTCGGTGCTAAGCGGAAACCCACAGCCGTGGTGGTCCCCAGCACGTCCAGCACACCCGTCATTGAGGTCGATACCGGAGGTGTGACGCGGATTTCGTCGCCCAATGCTGCGTTAGTGAAGGTAGACTTACCTGTGTTGAAGTATGGGAACCCGGGTGAGTCCTATGCTGCATAAATGGCCGTACAGAATTTGAGGAGAGACGTGGTTTAGGACCTATTTCGGACCAGCTTGTGCGGAAAGCCTATGTCGCGGCGTACGACAGACGTCTTCGACATCCGGCATGGGTGAGCCACAATAACATTACTTCTGGACACGGCGTCGTGTTAACAGTGCAACATGCGACAGACAGCAGAGCATCTGACACTAGCTTCCCTAGGCAAATCCCCGCTCATCGAATCGCCACCGACCACCGAAACCGGAGACCGAACAAAGTCCACCTTCTCCGAAGACGACTCCATTCCCGTTCCATTCAGGGCCAAGCTGCAGGACTACTTCAGGAGCGGATATGACCGTGGACACATGTGCGAAAAACGCGTATTTTTGTTGCAATGTGGTGGCTTTGAATTGACATAATGTCTGGCTGTTTCGGACTTTTGTGTCAGGGTACCCGCGGCCGACGCGAAAGCTTCGCAAGTATGTCTTTCCCAACCACTTTGTGGATACGTGATGCAAAGCTGACGAGTGCGTTGTATAGGCAGCGATGGATGAGACCTTTCTATTAACCAACATCGCACCTCAAGTAGGCGTTGGATTCAACAGGCATTGTACGTTCATCATCCACATTACGACCTATCTACATAGGCTGACCTTTCAATACAGATTGGGCATACGTCGAAGACTGGTGTCGTCGACTCACGACTACATTTTCTGATGTCTATGTATTCACTATCCCGCTCTACCTTCCAAAACTTGATTCTGACGGGAAGTGGCGTGTAGTGAGCTCAAGTTTGCCGTTCTCCGTTTGTTCTTTCTGACCGGACTTCATAGCACCACGAGGTCATCGGGTCGCCTCCCAACATCTCGGTCCCTACACACTTTGCCAAGGTCGTTTTGACGGCGAAACCTTCGTCGCCGTCTAGTCCACACATCGCTGAACTGGCTGCGGGTGCGTTCGTCCTTCCCAACGCGGAGATCCCAGATCAAACACCATTCGAAAATTTTGTGGTTCCCGGTGAGAACTTATGCTTCAAATGGTCTTTTAAGCATTGTTTGTCTCACTCTATGCGTGTCTCTCGTAGTCGAAGCGGTGGAACGTGCTGCCGGACTCACACTTTTCTCCGAAGAGATCAAGAAGGCTTCAAAGCATATCTGCAAGTCGACGAAATGTGAAGTCATTGTTCGGAGGTTCGATGATGCTCAGAAAAGACCGGATATGCGGAGGACTGTCTCCGCTCCTAAGTAGACATAGTACGCTATTTAGTATATAATACTTCTAATACTTCTAATGCTTTTATCGCGTGAATCTCTCCGAAGTAAATCATTCTCTGGCGAGCTCTATCGCTCTCTCAGAATACGGGCGTTGGAGGTGTGACGCCGCGAGGTATGATAAGTACGCGACTGAAGAGTACGGTGATATTAAAATTCCACATCAAGCAGGGAGTACTACTAGAAATCAGATAGCATGTCTTCCACGCTGACCCAGTAACTCTGGTCGACGCGAGTCCGAATTTCCTCCTTTGTGAGCCAGGCGAAGTCATGAACGTTCTTGCCATCTGGACGCGCTTGACCTGCTAGAATGTGGGCTTTGTAGAAGAAGATATAATTCTGGCGGATGCTGTGTGAGTTCCTTGAGTGATGTTATCCCTCAAGCTGACTCACTTCGTCTGATAGGGAAGGTTGGTGAACACCTATTGGGTTTCGACTGACCACCCATGTATCCATGAACGACCCGCACTCAGCATGCAGGTCGCGGCGAGCCGCCTTGACAAATGGCGGTTAGAATGTGATTGGAACGATAGGAAAACACGGACTCACATCGTGAAGCAATTCTCCCGCTTGTACGTCACCTTGTGGAAACCTCCATATTTCCTTCCCTGCAGCGTTCTTCCCTCGCACGAGCAAGTACAGGTTCCGTTCGCCCTTCCTGTCCAAGCTCTTCACATCGCCCTTCAAGTCCGACTCGTGCACTCGGGGCATCGGCTTTACGGCCTCTTCCTCCCCAAGCACCTCCATGACCTGCTTTGACGCAGCAATAGCTGCATCATCACTGTCACTGGAGTCCGATCGCCCAGGACCACCAAATGCCTCCTTCTCCCGCTCTCTTTCTTCCGCCGCAAACTTTCCCTCCAGTAGTGAGCCTGGCTTGAAGTAGAACTCGTTTGGAAAAGGGTTGAATAGCGCACGCTGGATACGCGACTGGTATGCGTGGTAGGACTTCTCGAACGCTGTGGGTGTACGTGTGATAATCGGTGACCGGTTCAAAATAACTGCAGCATTGAGGGTGTATTTTGGGGATTCCTTCTTGGGTTTCGAGGGAGCGAGTGGTGGTACGGCAGACGATGTACTGGCTGAACTACTGTCAGTGACCGTAGCGAGTGACCGACAAGGAAACCGTGTTCGCTGAGCTGTTCCAAAGAGCAAGTAGTTGAGTTAATGGCATCACAGCGACAGTAGAAACATACCGTTCCTGCGAACATGACATGACGCGACTGCCCTCCTGGAAAACATTGCCCTGCTGTCTGGAGCTGGTCGCGGTAGAAATTAGACTGCAGCAGACTACGAGCGTCACAAGTAGAGGGTCTTGACCACGTGCACTGTGGGAACGGACTGCCTGTTCAAGCTGCGCGCAGTGTATCATGCTTAGTCTTGAGTCTGACGGTCAGACTCTGACCAGCTTACCGTCAACCACCTCCCAAATTCACATTCCCCTCCCTTATTTTCCCGGTATCGTAGTCGCGTAATCCCTCAGAGAGCGGTGCAACGCTCTTATAGTTGAATTGGTCATGGCCACCCTCAAGCGTACATGCCGTTGTATCAACCAACTTAAGGTCGCGACTCGGAACGAGAGCGGCGGAAGGGTAGACGAGATGCAGGTATCGGCGACCGGTATGTTCTTTGCAGCGATAATCGCCTTTGCATTCTCGCTGAATCATCCACTGCCGCTAGGATGACCACGACCGGCTTCATTCGTACGTCGGACTAATGGTAGTGCATCTCATGAACTCATTTCTTGACGCCTCTGGTGTAGAACGATTTGTCTGGGGTGATGTCTTTCCGTCGCGGAGCGGCGTGCTCGAAAGCTAGTCAAGCGAAGCGGGAATCGGGTTAGGACCCTTTATAGGACGCGCGCTGTGGGTCAGAGGCTCGCCGGCTCTTTTCCATCCTAGCGATCGGCCACAGACATCCTTGGTTTGTGACCCCCACACGAAAGGTCTCCGTTTGGTCGCCGTATCAACGTATGTCAATTTGATTCTTCGCATAGCTGTGTTTGCTTACGATGTATACAGTGAGGCCCAAAATCCTGATGCGTTCACCGTGACCTTCAAGTATTGACCCCATCACTCGGCAGTCAGACCACATACTTGAAGATAGAAGTACGAAGCTAAGAGGAGCTGCTATACAGCACGCGCCTCTGTCATATATCTCGCTGGACAAAATAAATCAAGTACTTGAAGACAGAGAAGTCTGGAAATGAGATGTCGTGCGTATGTTGAACTTTGTCTACACCCTTGAAGATGCTTACACGACGGCTCCATGACAGTTCAGAAAAACTGCTAGCGTCGGGTATCGGAAATGTGTCAAAGCGCATGTTCAAGCATCCATGTCGCGGGATGTAGCACACCAATCGCTGAATCACAAGGATGGAGGTACTTCTTGCGTCTCTGAGTGCACCCCCATTGGAATCGAAATTTTCGAACCTTCCCAGGTCGCCGTTATCTCGTTCAGATATGCGCGAATGTCGCTCTCCGGATTCGGTGTACCTGGAAAGGAATATTTCGGGTAACCGATTTTCATGGACGAGTACCGGAGAATACTGCTGTTTCTGCTCATGTTTTGCATCTCCGATGGTTTGTTTTTGTCGCACTCGCTGATCTAGGAGAGTCCTCATGACCACAAAGCGTGTTGTGCTTGTGAGAATAGAAGACAAGTGCTCTAGCGATGGACGGGCGAGGGTACTTGTTTCTGCGCCCCGACGAATCTCGCAAGAAGACATCTTATCTCTCAAAGGCTTAGCTGTGTTCCCATCTTTGATTTCTAAGTTGAGGAAGGCAGTCTTGTCAGAGTTCAGCGTACATGTTCGCCAGACGCGTGACGACACCTTGCCCTAGTGACTTTGGCAGCCTTGACATGGGACTGGTGCATCTTGCCGGCCACCCGCCAGGCAGAAACTCTCCCGTGAGTTGCGCCGTGTTCAGCATCATTCGTTTTCTCCTCTGAATTCTTCAGCTTCTCAGCCCGATTCTGATATCAGGATATCTATCAGAACGCAATTCGTAGATGGATTGTATTCTCATCAGTCAGGCCCACCGGTGCGCACGGGAGTAGCAGGCCCTCTTCAATCCTTCGACAGCTTTTTTGTTTGGCAGCTGTCTAGGCGCCGTCGGGCCTTGGATGCAAATCAGGCGAGTCTCTTGGACCTTCCTGAGTGCCGGTACCAGTATAGTCAACATGGACCGTACGCGGCAAAGGACGAGTTTCCCCATCGCATTGGCAGACAAACGCTTAGCCATGACGTTTCCGAATGCTCGGTGTCACAACGGAGATCTACTGCCAACAAGAGAAGGTGAGAATCCAAGGCAGTCACACCGCTGGAAATTATATTCCTACAGGGGACATCAAGAGTAGGGGACATCAAGAGTAGGCGATGTGTCAGAGCATACATATATAAGACTCGTCGATACAGGCTGCAGCTGTTGCTCTACAGCGGTCTCTTCGTCCATTCCGCCTAAACATGTCTGCCACCGAATTGCAGAAAGTTTCCTCGCAAGAGTCTTACTCTGAGGAACACCTCCCAGAGTACACTCCCATGCCATGGTACGCAGTGGCGCTCTCAAATCCGCAGACAAAACTTTAATAACGTTGCATAGGACGCTCCGAGAGATTCGGGATGCGATTCCTGACCCTCTCTTCGTAAGAGACACACCTCGCGGCCTTCTGTACCTTGCTCGTGATCTGCTTCTCGCTGCAATCGCATGGAAATTGGCCACCTTCATCGACCCGACCTTCCGCAGCGCTGCAGTACGCGAACCGTTAGGTCCCATCGGCGCAGAGGTTGGTAGATGGCTGGGATGGTGCACCTAGTAAGTCCTTTGATCTGTGCTTGACCGTCGTTAGCATCGTGCTAATTTACCGCACGACGTAGTTGGTGGTTCCAAGGACTCATCTTTACTGGGATCTGGGTGATCGGCCACGAGGTAGATTTGCACTTCATTATGCACGACGTGTACTGACTTTCGCTTCCAGTGCGGCCACGGGGCTTTCTCGGATTCTACCTTGGTTTGCGACATTATTGGCTTCGTGCGTCAAATTTACCCGCTTCCTGTTATCGACGATCCTCATGCATTTGTTCTAGGTCACCCATTCCTTCCTCTGGACCCCGTATTTTAGCTGGAAGATTTCTCATCACCGCCACCATAAGGCTCATGCATGCATGGAACGCGATGAAGTCTACGTCCCCAAGACGCGTAGCGATCTTGGTATCCCCAAATTGCCCAACCATGAAATCGATTGGGACGAGTACCTCGGAGATACTCCGATTTACACTCTTTTCATGCTCTTGCGTCAACAATTTGTAGCCTTCCCAGCTTACCTCGGTAAGCTCCGCTGACACTCGATCTGCTTCGCGTAAGCTGACATGTCCGCGCAGTAATGAATGTCTCTGGACAGAAAGACTACCCGCCTTGGACCAACCATTTCGACCGTGAGTAGTTTGACCTGCATGGAGTGATGTTATGTCGCTCACAGACGTTTTTTTAGCCAACTCGATCCTGTTCACGAAAGGCCAGCGGAACCGAGTTATCATGTCGAATTTAGGCCTCCTCGCGATGGCGTGGGGTGTCAAGTACTCCTGCGATAGGTGGTCCAGCGCTGAAACGCTCAAGTACTACGGGATTCCGTGGTTACTGGTCACTCACTGGTTCATCATGATCACTTACCTCCATCACACCGACGCGAACCTTCCTCACTACAGAGGCAAGGAATGGAATTACCAACGCGGCGCTGCTGCGACAGTAGACCGCCCGTTCTTGGGGTGGCAGGGTCGTTTCTTCCTGCACGACGTCGCTCATTACCACGTTATCCATCATTTCTTCCCGAAGATGCCATTCTGTGAGTTGTCGCGTATTGCCTTGCCTGTATTGAACCCTAAGCTGAGATGATCGTTCATAGATCACGGAGAAGAGGGCACACAGTACCTCAAGGCTTTCATTGGTGAACACTATGCGTGGTCGGACAAGAATGTTTTCGCCGCGCTCTGGGATACGTATAACGACTGTCAGTTCGTAGAGGACGAGGGTATGTTTCTCGACTCGAGTTCCCAGAACACAAATGCTGACAGTCGGAATAGGTGACGTCATCTTTTATCGCAACAGGAAAGGCCAGGCGGTGCGTCGCCCAGCCTCTCCTTACAGAAAATAGATGTCTCCGGTTTTCATCAGATTGTATCTGCACACCCACACCTATCCACTCATCACGCTGGATCGTACTATGCTTTAGATTGTACATGTATCACGACCTGCATGCTTCAATGATCATCATCCGAATGTACTCATCTCTGTCTTCTTAAACCGACCGGCTTATATACGGTACCGAACACTCACACAGTGTGAGCTATATACACTGTCGTTAAGCGTATCTCCTCAAATGTGAAAGCATATGTAGAGGAATCTGGATTACGAACGATTGTGCGTAAGTACAGTGAACGTTGAACTTGATCCGTTCCCGACACTAACACGTTCACGAGCATGAGTCAACACGTTATTTGATCATAACGCTGTACTCAGGACGACCGTGCTTCACGGTGGCCCTACATTGCTCTCATTCTGCGGAGAACGATGCATGTATTGCGCCGAGACCATTCATTGTCCTGAGCGTCCCCGCAAACTTCGGACCATCGAAGAAGATGTGATCTGAATGAAGCAAACCTGGTCGGCCCAGCGTTTCTGAAGGCTGGTAATATCTAGAGTCCGGTAGCATATGCAAATCGGAAGAATGGAAGGCTCAGATCTTGAGGCTCAAAGTGGCAAAGAGAACTCTAATCACCTGTGCGATAGCAGTAAGTACTGTCAAGTTCCTGCGATTGATCAAGTCCGTGCACGTGAGGGTTGAAATTTGCGGACGAAGTAATTCTCCGGACGAGGTAACGTCTCGTTCCAGAGGCTTGGCTATACGCTACACGCTTGGTGTCGCAGAGAAGTTATCTGAAAAATAGAATTCGACCCGAAGAAGGTTCTAAGACCGTGACGGGTCAAAAGCTGTATGTTTGCATGGGAATCAACCTGAATCAACTTACCAAGGTGGCAATGTTGGACTCAAAGAAGTCACTGCCATCATGGTCCTTTGAGACGGTGTAATAGTACATGGTACCAAGTCGCAGCGACTAATCGCCATGCAGACCTAGCAATGTGACGACGACCGCTCCGACGCCACCGACATGTTCAAGTTCAAGCTGCAAGAAGACTGAATCATAATGCGGCAAAACATCATATGTTTAAATTTACGTAACAGTCCACGCGATCACGGCTATCTCCGAGTAGGCGGTGCCGGGCCAGCAATTGTGGCCACATCAAAATTCTGCTCAGAAGACGACTCTGACGATAATCCACAGGTCGTCTCTCGTCGCATCGACACCTCGGATTACGCGTTCACATCGATATGGCGGATAGCTGCGGAGCGTATTCTAAGATTTGCGTCCAGTATCTCTCGCTCTACCGGTCATTGAAACTGGTCTCCCTCAAGAGCATCAGGGAAAAGAATCTTCCAAGAGTCCGAGACGTTCAAACCTCTGAACCTGCTTCTGTCACGTCGAATTCTCGCTGTCGATAGTGCCGTGAACTTTGGTATTGCACTGCTTCCGGTCTTAGACATGGATGCATGATGGATCGAGTAGATGGCGGTTTAAGTAAGTTATTCTCCAAGTATAGACTGAGAAGGCGTCATCTCTGATTTTCATTCTGCTGCCAGCCGTATATACCAATGGTCACTATAGCACAGCCAGACCTATCACTTTGGTTTAGCTGTGGTTCTGTGCAGCTCACTACATTCGCTGCAGTCTTAGTGAGCCGAACTGGACTTACGTGGCATCATTCTCCAGAGTCTCCACGAGGACAGCACCATTGCGGGATGCCTTTGCAGGGTTTTCACCTTGTGACTGATGTCGAACAGATCGTACGTTCTCTGTTACCGGCTCCTGGTACTACGTCTGACATTACCGTTCGTGTTCTCAAGCTTCTGCCAACAGTAGAATGCGTCTACACGTTCTGTGTTGCCGTCTGGCCTCAGCTTCTATGATCAGAGTACAGATTGACAATACGCACTCCTTCTATGGCGACAGGTCGTGCATCTGCAGCACTGATCAGTACATCTTTGATTGTACTTATCATTGCTTTCAACCGATCTTCTATCCACCACATCCGTGCTATTTCCCGTACACGGCATCCAGGCTCATGGTGAAAACGCGACGCTTCGAGAGGATCTCAATTCTTCCGCGAGGACATTTTCTGATGTACAGATCAGTAAGTGAGGAGCACTCCGCACAACAGTTCTTAGCATACTAACCCATTGCAGGTTGCAAGATCTCGGAGAAAGGCTATCCCACGTGCTCGCCTTGCCATTGGAGGCTCTTCAACGATACATAGGCCTGGGCAACGGTCCGTGGGCTCTGTCGAAGCACAGAAACGTCAGGACGTCCTTCATCGTTATTTTGATTTCATCAGCGATGCTTTCGACTGTCAAAGTGCAGAGTTATATGAACAATGAGCGGGTGTACTCCGGCACTTGCTGGAGTCTTACATAAGTACGAGGTGATTTTATCATCAGTCACACATCCAATTCAACGGGACTGAAGAAGTGAATACGCCGCTGGACGCCGGTGCACTGTTCTTGTATCCCAAGATGACCTTTCGATTACCTGGTATGTCTTTAACGCAAGTATTATCGGAGGCATCGTCTGTCGCCACTTGGCCTTGAGATCTGATTTCATTCCCTTCTGTAGGTCCCTCATCAAGCGGATACTGCCGTTGCGCGTTATGATGCGCCTTCCGCCGCACGAAGCTGATCACACATGTTTTCATGCACTTCGCTCCGTGCGTTTTTTTGCCCCGAGTCTGTGTTTTTATGACGATGTCATAGGTGATAGTGCGGTCGTCGTCTAAGCATTTGGAAAATTGTCCGGAACGCCGATGCCGTATGAGTTTGGAGAGGATCTTCGGTGTCGCTGAAGTGATAAGCGTCGCAGCCAAACTGCTTGTGTCCGATTAATCCGTCGTACCTGCAAATCTCTGTCATGTCACCAGTGCTCTTACGGTATGTCCTCGTCTAATTAACTCCAGTGGGCTCGCTGTGCTCACGCCGGTGCGCCTTCAGAGCAGACATAAAATTACGATCTCCTCACTCCATCGGCGTACCGCTACTCTCTGAAACTCTTGGATAGTGAAGACGACTATACTAACCTAATGGAGACCGTCAGATTTCCTGATCACGATGCAGTAAAGAAAGCGTTATATGGAAAACTCTCAGCTTGCAAAACCCTCAATATCGAAATTTCGTTGGTCAATGGATAGCCCGCCTATGGAAATATCAGTTTGGTCTCGCAGCTCAAGTTTTATGTCTCAGATGCGGTAGGGCCGCTTTCTACAGTTCGAACGGATCTCGCATTGCTCGTGGTCGTTGAGTGCAAGGGCTGCGCGATCCAGGGTTGCTTACCCCCTGCTGTTGGTATCGATATCTATTCTACGTCCCCCTTCTCACGAGATATCTGATATACATCATAGATGTCGACTATGACCCCCCAGTCCTTGTAATCGGTGTCGAACCGGCCATCATGGCGCAAGCGAAGATGAATACTACAGTTGAATAACTGCTCATCGTCTCCCTCCTCATTATATCCTTCGACTTCAAGTTCAATTCAGGCCGCATTGGATCTGATGCTAAATCGCATATCAAGACGAGGAACGGCTCGTGTGTTCCTCCCGAGGAGACAACGCGAGGGACAAGTAAGTATCCCACACAGCCCAGGGATCTGATGGACGACTGGCCTTCGTTCTAGTATTTCTTACCTGCAAGAGATCTCGGACGCTTTCAATACACTTTCGCCATATGCACACCATGGATGGCAGGTTAATCTCTCATAAGGCGCCGTGAAAACCCATCGTTCGTGGAGTCCGATGCGTTTTCAACCGTGTTTATGGGAAGTGAGTCTCATGCGTGACTGTTCCTGAGAGGATCGTTGCTCATTTGAGTTTAAGTTGTTGCGTTTGCTGCGCCTTTGGGAAGCCTTCACACTTGACCCGGCGGCCCTGTGCTCATTGCGGCGGACTTCCGACAGTGGTCGGATTATCTAGGCGATACTCATTCACATGATAAGGATCAATTGACGTTCAAGTTCATATTGGGGTAATGCTCATTCCTGGGCTGAAGATTGCTGTTCGATGGACCAGAAATACGTACAGGCTCAATACACTACTCAAACGAGGAGTGTGTCTCTTGGAAAATCAGTATGAGTACAGCCCGTGTCGTTTGGAGATAAGAAAATAAACTTGGCCGTCGCTGTCGCAGCAAATAAGCACGGGGAAACGCCATGTTTTCGCGTTGAGTCATATGTACTACCTCCCGTATGCTGGTCGCATCTTTCAAACACTCATCGGAGTCAGTACGATGTCGATGACTGTGTTGTAGCGTGAATATGTCATTGAAAGGACTCGGACTTGAAACTCTAGAATGCAAATTGTTAGAGGGCTCGAGCTGGACTCATCGAATGACAGGAATCTGTGTTCAGCTCTGAGACCTAGTCTCTCCGTGAACATTCTAGACATGGTAGCTGAGAAATACTTTGATAGCAAACAAGAAGATGCAGCAGCAAACGTGTTGAGAAAAGACATTCGACGATGGAGCGACGAATTTTAATGAATCATGCTGGATCGGCGCTGAGTACCTTCGCGGTCACCAGCAGGAGGACTCGGAGTACCGCACAGGTCGCACATCAGCATGCCGCAAATTTTTGGATGCCTCCATGCTCTTGACCACCACCATCCCTCTCTCGACGCTGCTCGTCGTTCCTGCCCGCCTCCCGCCCTCTGTGCTCGCCGTCGACACCGATGGCAAGCCGTTTTCCGAGGTTGTCAAGAGGCGCCATCACGATGACTAAGCCCCAGCACAAAGAGGTCTCACCAGTGATTCTCCTAGGACTTTTCGGCCGTCCGGAATCTTTTGGCTGCATGGCCTCCATTGTTGGCTTGGTATGAAGACACTCGCATTATGGGACGACGTTCTCTGGACTCGTACTTCTCCTCGCCCGAATGTCGCCGACTAGCATGGCCGTGGCGGTCTTGCCACGCGGAATGATGCGGAATGAAAAGAAGGCCTCCCCAACGTGGGCCACGCTGCGGTCGCGCTCTGGTCTGGACAGTTCGGTGACGCCCGCTTCCTCGTTGTCTACATTGGCCCCCGCTTTTCACTGGGGTACCATTCTCCTCTCACCCACCATCTTGCCCCAGGAGATCCGTATACTGCTGAAGTATGGCTGTCGACGAAGAGCCTCCTAGAGTAGAAGTGGATTGCTGCTCTGCAGACAAGTGTGGTTGCGACGGTGCGTGTCCTTATCTTTATCGTTGCTTTCAGATTGATTCATGTCTCGGACACAGATACTTGTGTAGACGAGCTTGCCAGAGCCATATGCGCAAACGACGACGGTCATATGCATCCAGATGGCTACGATACTACCTCCGCTACGGCTTTGGGCGACGGTGAAGCGTTAGACAAATCATCTCTCGCATCCGCTGAGACCTGCCATTGCGACGGTAAGCACGATACTTCTACTATTCCACAGTTAGGTCTTGATCTGGTTTCATCCGCGTACCAGGCGATGAAGAGTCTAAGAACAAACAGTGTTGCAGTACCAGTACAATTCCCGATGAGAAGCATGGGTGTAGCTGCGGCCACCTTCCTGAGCAGTCCACAAAGGAGCGCAAAAGCCGCTCCAGGCTTCCGAAGAAGGCGTGTGGCGGCCATCAGTCCGTTGCCCGCCGCCAGATGGAGACCCTCGCCTCCTTTGGTTGCATCTGCAAGGCTATGATAGCCCGTGGGCTCCAGTCCTGCTGCTCCACCAAATTGAGCAGCGCTGGAAGATCCATACGCTCTCTTACTCGCTCGAAACGCGCTGTTGCCGATGAAGATGCCAAATCGTGTGCCTCGTCTTGCTGCAGTGGCAAAGGGAGCGTCAAGTCCTCTCACAGCCTTACTTCACTCCCACGCCTTCCGAAGACCAACTCCAGGGCATCTCTCGCGTCGTCTTGCTGCGATGATTCATGCTGCGGTGGACAGAAAGAAGTAGACGAGAAGTCCTGTTGTGGAGGCAGCTGCTGTGGCGAGTCGCCCGCTGCGTCCAAGGTGTCCGTGGGTTCGTGCTGCAAGGACTCTTGCTGTGGCGATCCATCAATCCACAGCGAAGCGGAACCAAAGAAATCCGCTGCCCTCGGAGACGCCATTGTCGAGCTCTCTGCAGACCCATCGTCGCTCACGCACGCCGTCCTTGCTATCAAAGGTATGACCTGCACGGGCTGCGAGAACAAGCTCATTCGCACCTTAACGGCTTTACCCACCATCTGCAATGTCAAGACCAGTCTCGTCCTCACTCGTGCCGAGTTCGACTACAAGGGTTCTCCGGAGGACCTGCAGGTGCTTATTCACACCATCGAGAAACGTACTGGGTTTTCCGCGGAGCAAATGGGATTGAGCTCTCAGCGCACTCTAGACATGCAAGTGCCCGCCGCCGCGATGGAGAAATTGCTCCTGACTCCTGCACCCGATGGAGTTCAAGATGTGGTGAAGATGGACAAGCACACTGTTCGCGTCGCCTTCGATCCTCATGTTATAGGTGCTCGCGACGTCCTCAAATCCTACGCCGACTTCTCCACTACCCTAGCTCCCGAGCCTCCAGACCCGATGCTCACAGCTGGCGCAAAACACATCCGGACATTGTTCGTCCGCACAGTCGCCTCAGCGCTCCTCACAATTCCTGTCCTGATCATGACCTGGGCGCCTCTGGCAGACCACCACAAGGCTTATTCCATCGCGTCCCTCATACTCGCAAGCATCGTTCAGATTGGGATCGCGGGACCCTTCTACCCTGCTGCGTTCAAGAGCCTGGTTTTCTCCGGGATCGTGGAGACGGATCTCTTGATCGTGCTCAGTACCACCACCGCCTACGTCTATTCCGTGGTCGCTTTCGCGTTTGACATGATTGGCAAGCCGTTGTCTCAAGGAGAGTTTTTCGAGACTAGTACCCTGCTAGTTACTCTCATCATGGTGGGACAGCTCGTCAGTGCCTTCGCCCGTCACCGAGCAATCGAGGCCATCTCCCTGCGCTCCATTGTGAGCAAGTCCGCCATCGTGGTCCACGAGGGCAAAGAGGAAGAGATAGACGGGCGCCTCCTGCACTTCGGAGACATAATGAAGATCGCTCCAGACTCTAGCATCATCACGGACGGTATAGTTATTCAGGGAGAAAGCGAGGTCGACGAGTCCATGATGACGGGAGAATCGCTGCCCGTATCTAAAGGACCGGGAAGTATTGTCGTCGCCGGTACTGCGAACGGTCCGGGCATCTTGCAGGTCAAGGTGACACGTTTGCCCGGGGACAACACCGTCACGGACATCGCGACCTTGGTGGATTCAGCTCGCTTCTCCCGCGCGAAGGTACAAGGAACGGTAGATAAAGTTTGTACCTACTTTGTCCCCGCCGTCCTCCTTGTCTCCACCATCGTCTTCTGTGCATGGATCGGCGTTGGGCTTTCCAGGCGACACGACTCCGCCGGCAAAGCTATCGTCAACGCGCTCACCTACGCCATTGCCGTCCTTGCGATCTCGTGCCCATGCGCTATCGGACTGGCCGTGCCGATGGTGATTCTCATTGCGTCCGGTGTGGCTGCCAAGAAGATGGGTCTGGTGTTCAAGAGCGCGACGACGATCGAGGAAGCGAGGAAGATATCGCATGTGGTCTTCGACAAGACGGGGACGTTGACTATGGGGAAACTATCGGTGGTGGATTACCAGCTACTGGACGCAGGGAGTCTCCCAATGGGTATCGATGCTGGATCTGTCATTCTCGCTCTCGTTGACTCGAGCAAGCATCCCGTCGCTCGTGCTGTCACGGCATATCTTAGGGCGAAAGGAAGCGTCGCGGAAGAAGCGGTCACGAAGGTCGAGATGGTCACGGGACATGGTATCCGCGCGTCTTTGGGCGGTTCTCCGCTCCAGGGCGGGAGTGCTCAGTGGCTCGGCCTTGGTACCAATCCCACTGTCTC
Source organism: Steccherinum ochraceum (assembly GCA_004332605.1). NCBI lineage: Eukaryota > Fungi > Basidiomycota > Agaricomycetes > Polyporales > Steccherinaceae > Steccherinum > Steccherinum ochraceum. The sequence goes on from RWJN01000072.1 coordinate 71,949, forward strand.
CCAGTATCTCCACGAGGGGTACACGACCTTCTGCGTCACACACAATGCCCAACCCTTGGCTGCCTTCTCGCTCACTGATTCCATTCGGCCCGAAGCTCGAGCTGTCCTCACCGAACTCCGTCGCCGCGACATATCCGTCTCTATTCTCAGTGGTGACCATGCCAGCGCTGTCTTCCGCGTTGCTACAGATCTAGGTGTCCCAACCTCTGATGTACGAGCTGGCTGTCTTCCGGCAGACAAGCAGGCCTACATCAAGCAGCTCACGGACGAGGGACACAAGGTCCTGTTCTGCGGTGACGGTACCAACGACGCAATTGCCCTGGCTCAAGCTTCTATTGGGGTCCACATGTCCTCCGACAGCTCGTCCGATGGTCAAGGTGTAAGCGGTATCGCTGCATCATCAGCTGCAGACGTCGTGCTTCTGCACCCTTCCCTCACCGGCATCCTCTCCCTGATGGCCCTCTCACGCGCGGTCAATCAACGCATCGTGCTCAACTTCGCATGGTCGTTCGTGTACAATCTCGTCGCGGTTCTCTTCGCCAGCGGGGCCTTCGTGAACGTCAGGATCGCCCCGGCGTATGCGGGTCTGGGCGAGCTGGTCAGTGTGCTCCCGGTTATTTTGGGAGCGTTGTCGGTGAAATGGGTCAAGGGAGAAGCGTAACTAAAGGACGAAGATCCTAGTGTTTGGTGTGATTGATTGGTCTCTCTGTTACAATCTTAGAATGTCAAAGGATCAACAATGCCTCTTTCCTTTACCTTGGCTACTGTACTTGTGACGAGCTACGAAGACTGATGATATGCCAACCTTGACTCATAGACCAAGTTTCTATGTACCGCGCTGATGTCGCGCTGTTCAGACCGCGGAGTACTCTCTGGAAGTTGCGAAGCGACTTATTCTTGTCCTTGGAAGGTGTTCCCATCTGCCATGCAACAATGTGTCCTGACTCGTATGAATACCCCCATCTGTTCATCATGCATCATGGCTAGTCCGACAAGTACCCTATACAGACGGCACCGCCGAGCATCTGCGGTTGGCAGCTCTTTGTATCAAAGTCCGGTGCGCTCACAGTCGGTGATAACAAACTAGTGAAATTCGAAGATCTCTAGTGGGAAGAGATTAACCAAAGAAAACCAAGTCCTTTGCTCTCTGACCCGCGCCCACCACAGAAGAGGATCTATGCATGTCTTCTATCAGACGACTCAGGCCAGAGTATTATGAAGGGGACGCCACACGCCGGCGATGTAGGAACATCGGACAGTAACATCTACACATCTTCTACCGCGCTTGTCGTCTGTGAACGAATCCATTGGTCCACCGAGGACCTGTCCAGCGCCACAGCGATATTACAAGCTCAAAGTTCAAGGTGACCGCGTCATGGTGTCACAAGCTTGGCTGTCTAATAGTGAGTACCGAACTCCACCTACGCAACTTCTAGGTCGTGTCAGTCTGGCTCGGGGAACTGAATGTCTAGGCATTGTCTGCTTCGCACTATCGTGAACGCTGAGGCGCTTCGAAACGCTAATCATGCATTTACGGTTGCTGCAGAGTCAGATCCAAGAGGATCCAAAGCGTTTGAATTTGTCATGAGACCAGACGCGGAGGACACGCTTGTACGATACACGGAGGCACAGGAAATCACAGAACCACCCTCGCAAGGACGAAAGCACCGATGCCCAGCACCCCATGACTCGAGTCGAGGGCGACAAGTCTAAACAATCTAATGATGACCTCGCATCCGGACAGTTGGGTCCGCAGCTTTGAACGTTTGCAATTTCGGCGAGGAGTCGGTCGCACTTGATTTTCCTGTAAGCGCAAATGTGTCGACGCCACCGGAGGTTTCGAGTGAAGGTTGATCCCGCAGTTCACGGAGGACTTTGCCTGTACGGTCCTTGTAGAAGAGGACCCCGCCGTCGTTTTCGACAAAGGCGCATTCTTTGAAGGAGCGATAGAGAGCCACGAACGTGTTCTGCGAAAGGAAGTGCATAAGACAATTGAGGCGAAGAGGTATGTCAAAAAAAGAAGACATACAGTGCCGTCGTAGCAGTAATCTTCTTTGAGGACGGGCTTGATCGCTTCTGTCACCTCAGGTTGGTTGTCTACAGCCAGATGATTGGTATAAGCGACGACATCGGAGGGAAGACAAGGTGAAGAAGAGGTACGACATACAGAATGGGATTGTAGGGAAGAGATGGTGCGCGACATGATCATGAGAGATCTAGAGCAATGAGCAAGTATTGAGCATGCGAATCAGACGAACATGATTAACAGGGGACGAACGTTGTGCAAGAAGAACCTCCCAATCCACCCCAATAGTGGCCTGTCAATGGTGGCCAATCCGCCACGAAGCCAGCTCCACTGTCCAACACGATAGTGAGGAATAGAAGGATCAGTATGCTGCAGGAAGGTCAACATGACAATCCAGTGATTGGTTATCTGATAGCAAAATGTCAGGTGGAGCTTTGCGGATAACGGTAATAATAGATGACTTACGAGCCAAGGAATGAAGTATAATTTCATAAAGCTCGCGAGGCCAACAACTTGTGTCCATTGATACAGGGCATAGGACATGCCGAGAACGCCAACGTCGGAGAATGCAATGAGATGTCGCTCTTTCGGTTTGAACAGGGGAGACCAGGGGGAGAAATGCTAGAGTCGGTCGATCTGCGTCAGACATAAGCAAATACATCGTGTAGCTTGAAACTCACGTTGGTCCCCGCAGGGTACATCTCCGCGCCCATTGTGTTGAAGAACATGTAGGCTGGCCATCCGAGTGCTTGCTGCATGATCAAGCGAATCAAGATGAACAGCGGAGCCTCGCCGAGGATCTCCTCATAGTCCATGGCAGTCGCGACTTCTTCCTTCGGTAGTTTCATTCTGTCGCGTGTGTACGGGACGAAATTCTCGTCGCGTTCAAGAGAGTTGGTGTATTTCTAGAAGGAATGATGTCAACCGTCGTGACCCAAAATATTGGTCATCATGAGGAACATACGTGGTGTGTCAGATGCGTTGATTGCCAAGCAAAGTGAGGAACGAGGAGGAAGGTATGCAAAATCCATCCCATTATGTAGTTCCCGAAGTAGTGCGTCGAGAAGTTTCCGTGGCACGCTTCATGCGCTGAACCGTGAACCGACGATAAGCACAACGTCCTCGGAAGCGGCGGCAGTAAAAACATACCCAATGTCCAGAACCCTCCCCACGCAACACTCTGCCAAAACCAATAGGTCCCCCATGCCACCCAGCGAAGACCAGGAATGCCAGCCAGCCAAGCGTTGGATTCAATCCGCGACCCGAGGTAGTAGAAGAGATACGAGAAGGCCGCGTCGCGGAAGACGTACAGAAGGGCGCGGGTGAAAGTCTTTTGTCGCAGATGCTGGGGGATCGCAGCTTGAATTTCGGAGAATTTCACGTCGCTTGGCTCGAAAGGTGTTGCCAGGCGTTCTTCGTAAGACTGGACTTCGACCATGGCGAGGACGTCGAGGTGCTCGATGTGCGCTCAGCTCGGAGCACGACCGACTCTGAAAAAGAGTGACAAAGGAAATCGCCATGTGAGGCGATATATAGGAATCACGAGAAGGTGGCTGATTTCTGACAGGCCTGCCACTTCACCGTCGCCAATGCCCGGCCGCAATGACACTGAATGGTTTCCTAAGGAGATTGAGGATCCAAGACATGCTAAGATATCTCAGACTCGATCTAAGACCAATGCATTGAGCATGAGTATCAGTTTCTGCGCCATCAGAAACGACAGTTCGCACTCACATTAACGAAGATCCAAGGAAATCTGACAGGCTGTGACGGTCCGATTCGAGCTGAAGTACTCGAGACTGCCACAGTCTGCACTTTTGGGGACACTTACTGTCAATGCTGCCGAAACTAACTCCGACTAGAAAAAACATCCAGCAATATTCTGAGTAGGCAGTAAATTGAATATTCGGAACGCCGAACGCCGGCCGTTGATCAAATCGATTCAGACTGCATCGTGATCGTGAGAGCGTAATGCCTTTCTCGAACGGACATGGCGTTGGCGAGGAAGTGACGCAGCTACCCTTCTACAACCTCGAACATTTCGATTCCAGTCCCTTTCATTCGCGCGACCGTTCTCAGATATGTCGCTTTCTCTCGTCTCAAACCCATACCTCGACGATAGCTCAGCAAAGATACGCCAGAAACCGGTGCCATGGGAGGTATGTGCTACTCCTGCGGACCCTAGCTCTGTATACTGATCCGAGACACACACACAGGCATACCAACGTGCTGGACATGTTACGCAGGAGGAATTGGCACTCATTAAGAAAGTGGATAGGCAGCCGAGAGCGAAGGTGGAGACGCTGTTGCAATCCGATGGACAGACGTACACGCTGTTGTACTTGAGGTTGTTGAAGAAGCTGCAGAGGGTGGACACACAACAGCTTCTATTAGTGCTCATTGCGGATGCTCTTGCAGGTGTGCAACAGTGCTATTTATCTGATGGCCTGTACTGACCCTCTGTTTGCTATTATTATAGACCATGACGACCGTATACCATTGTTTTTGAGAGCTGGAGACTCGGACCCTGATCTTCCTTACACGCCGCTTCTCCGGTACGCTCGAACTCTCAGCGCGTTTTTCTCCACGGCTTCGCTCAATTTATTTTAGGATTCTGGAATCTCAGGACGATTTCGTGCAGTTGAAGTCGATGCAGATTCTGACAGTACTCCTCAGGTATGCATGCAGTTATCGGTCATGGCACTGTTCATGCTGAATGTACTCGCAGTGCTGAGACCTCACCGCTCCAACCACAACGGCTGCAGCCATTCCTCAATACCCTCGTCTCACTTCTGAACCACAACCTTCCCCATAAGCGTGATATTGCTGTCCAATGCCTAGAAGCTATCCTTCCCAGATCGGAGTGCCGGAGGGCTGTCTGGTCGAATCCTGCCATCATCTCCGGGTACGTTGCATCCAGTCAAATCACGGTGATGCATATACTCACTTTGTTTGACCCGTTATTAGCCTCGTAGACATTCTCAAGCAGAATCCGGGTCCACAAATGAGCTACCAAGTCGCTTTCTGCTTCTGGTTGCTCACTTTCGAAGTAGAGGTCGCAGAGCAAATCAACAAGTACGTGGTTTTCAGTATCACTTTTGCTTCACATCCTGACACTTATTTGTTCATAGACGGTTTGATATCATTCCCCTCCTCACGAACGTCGCTCAGTCAGCAGTCAAAGAGAAAGTCGTCCGTGTCATTGTCGCCACGTTCCGCAACTTAGTCTCGAAAGCCCCTTCTGCCAACCTTCCCGCTATGCTCGTTGCCCAACTTCTGCCTTTCGCCAAGAATCTTGCCACTCGTAAGTGGTCAGACGAAGACATTGTGGATGACGTTGTGTACTTGAGAGATGAGCTGAATGCGCGGTTTGAAAGTTTGACGTGAGTGTAGGTCTTTACTCACTCAAAGACATGGCTCACGCGTTTCTCCTTCTTTGTGATCATAGAACTTACGATGAGTATACCTCTGAGTTGACATCCGGCCATCTATCGTGGACACCGGTACACGACTCGGAGCTTTTCTGGAAAGAGAATGCGACGAAGCTCAACAACAAGGATTACGAGCAACTCAAGTCAGTTTCGCTCTTCTCGAGACAATGTGCTATCAACTGATTGTCTTTATAGGACCCTCATCCGTCTTCTCTCCGAGTCGCAAGACCCTACAGTCCTTGCCGTCGCGGCCCACGATCTGGGACAATACGTCAAGCATTACGAACGCGGAAAGAAGTAAGAGATTGTTTTTTGAGTTGCCAAGGACGTCGAACTGAACTGTGTTGTGCTATCAGGATCCTCAACGACCTCGGCGGGAAGACACGCGTGATGGAGCTTATGGCTCACCAGGATTCCAATGTTCGGTACCAAGCTCTGATGTCTGTGCAGAGGCTGGTCAGCCACCCTTGGGCTGCAGTATAATTTATAATGTTTTCGACAACCGTGGACGGAGGAGTGATACGAGAGACCAGGAAGGGTGTGTGCTGGTGATCGAAGGACACTAGTATGTACCTTGTACACGATCGGGAGGATGATTTGCGCTACGTAAGATAATTATTCTCTCACTTGACTGCGCAGGTATAAACCAAGCTCAGGGCGTGCTCTGACGACGACCGGGAGAGACATACGTCGGAAGTTCTTGTCTTCGTGGATACTCGAACCGAACGAAGCGGCGAAAACCGGACCGCTCACCCCGCTCACGATGACTCACCAATTGCAAATGGCCGGCGCGCCGCAGTAGTACTTGCGAATACGTCTGCCTCTTCCCTTCTGCCACAGCAGAGACGAGACAACCTTCCTTATAACCACCATCCACCTCAAATCCACCTCAGGATACTCAATCATTTGTCTCGCCGGTTCGTTAAACGTGAGTTTCCTATGGCCCTCTTATCGCGCAGGCGATTTCTAACGATGTCAAGTTTGTTGGTAGGTTATGGCTTTGTCGAGGACCTCACGGCGTGGCCATCTACCACGAGAATTGAAGGACATGATATTCAACCATCTAGACAAGGAGACTTTTGCGACATGCACTCTACTTGCTCGTGAAGGAGGTTGGCACGTGTCCGCACGCTCTCACCTATTCAAGCAGATCGTAATTTTCGACAGGCTGAAGAATTTCACGCATAATCTATCTACTTTCCGCGACTTCATCTCAAGCGCACCAACAAATACCGTGGAGAACACGAAAGATCTTACGATATGCGGTGAAGATGGCAGCGACTGCGAACTCACTCCTCTGGATATTCAATTTTTATTATCCAAGCTGCCGGTGCTTCGCACCCTCTGGTTGAAGCACGTATGGCTCAAGATTTCGCCTGCCGGTCCACAGCCATCGCACAGCCGAAAGGCATTCTTCGCTCTTCATCTGCATCATGTCTACCTGGACCTCCAGGCGGATTTGCACGGCGTACACGGTCCAGAAGCTCTGGTCCTCACTCAGTGCAGCTTCGTGGATCTTCTAGATCTGTTCTCATCTCTCAAGACATTGGATCTTCAGAACGTGGAGTTCACTTGGCACTCTGCGTTAGAGGATGAGAATCCCCATCTCAACCTCATTCACCGCGTGGCCCACGAGGAGGGAAAGAAGCTCCGATCCTCTTATGCCCTGGAGAATCTGTCGCTGATGCGTTCAACCCCAAACGTCTTCATATTCCTCTCCGAATTCCTCAGAATTACACCTATCTTGCACAATCTTCATCGACTCGAAACTCAGGCGGATGGCGAATTGTATTACGATCGATTCGTGGAGCACTTGGGACCCCGTTTGCAACATTTACAAATTACGCTGCATACAGCGAATGGACTGAGCAACGTACGTGGCATATCCGAGTCTTTAGTGCCCCTCCTAATCTATCTTTAATCTAGTATCAAGTCACCAACTGCCCCAGGCTTTCCTCGTTGCAGTTTACTACACTAGTCTTGTGCGATGATCAGGCAAGGGTAACTCTCGCCCGACATCGCGAGATAGCGTTGCTCCTGAACAGCGCCCTGAAGGCACCGACCACAGTAGTCTCCCTCACACTGGAAATTCGCGTCATCCAACGCTTCTTTTGGCCAACGCCAGAGGACGAGGATCCAAACGAGCCAGCTTCGATCCTTTCTGATATAGCAACTCCGTCCTTGAATGAAGTGGACTCTGCGCTCAGTCAGCGACACAGGTTACGCAAGCTCACGATCGTCCTGGAGGAGGTGATGCACCCTGACAGAAGCGAGCCTGTAGTGTTGGCTCGACTTCATCGAGAGACGGAGCTGCTGAAGCATAAGCTACCTCTACTTGATGCAAAGGGGATGCTGGCTTTTCAGCTGCATATTAGACAAGACTTTGCTAGCTATACCAGCACAAACTCAGGTCGCGCATTCCCGGTGGGGTGAGGCGCCGCGTTCGAACATCGAAGCCCGCTTCATTCGCACCACAACCTCATCAAGATCACATGTGATGACTACTACTGTCAGCAGAACACTGTCTTGCTAGGGTCAGCACTAGACAATGTCTGCAAACCATCTGCACGATGCAGAACGAGTGGCGTTCTTCGCCGGCAATCCCCGTGCCACTCGCCAGTAGCCTCGTGCTTCCCCTCGGGGAGGTTAAAAGCACTGCGACCTCTTCCACCTCCATCACTCCTCTTCTTCCGCGTTCTCATCTCGCTGTACCAACAGTCAAGCTACTCAAGTGTTGGTCGTCTTCAAACCACATCTCAAATTCTGCCATGTCGTTGACAGTACGCCGTCGCGGTGTACGTAGGCAGTCGCGATCTCTTGGACAAAGAAATCTGAACTTCATTTTCTCAGAATACGCGTCATGAGATGCCTTTTGCTGGTCAACATCTCGCACGAGAGCTCAAAGACATGATACTATCTCAGCTCGACCAAAATACGCTTGCGGCGTGCACCTTGCTCGGGACACAAGATGGCTGGCGCGCTACTGCACAGGCACACCTATTTCGCAGTATCACCGTCCACGACAGTCTTACAAACATCAAACGCAACTTTGCCGCATTCCGCAATGACCTTTCTAGCGTCTTGTTGGATTGCGTCCCCTACATCCAAGAACTGGTCATTCGGGGAGAGGGGATGAACGACTCGGAGATCACAGTGCCGGAAGTCCAATTCATCCTCCAACGCCTACCTGCGCTAAACGCCCTCACTTTAAGCCAGACATGGCTGAAGGTGCCATCTGTGGATCGATTCCCTGTTCCATTCGCTCCCGGATCATTTACCCCGAGGTCGCTTTCGGCCCTTCGTCTTCAAGCTATGACCCTCGATCTGGAGGTACACCCGTCTGGCACGCATGTCACACCAGAGTCGACACTGTCCACCACTAGCAGCTTCGTAGGACTGTTAAATATGTTTTCCTCTGTGAAGACCATGGAGCTTCGCAGCATAGGCTTCACCTGGCATTCCCGATTGTCGGAGGGAGACACCAGGCTCCTCAACTCTGCTGCCCAGGCAGAGGGAGCGAAGATCTCACCCCTTTGCTCCCTCGAAGAACTGAGCATCGACTGCTCGTCAAGGCGGATCTTTGGGTTTCTTACCACAGTGCTACAGCATTCTTCCGCAGTGCGCGAGCTGCAGCGACTGAATACCGTCCTCAGAGATAATGGCGATTATCTCAACTGCTTCTTGTCTGCAGTAGGGCAAAGTCTTCGCAATGCTAGAGTGGTGGTGTCGACATCCCAAGAGACGGACGAGGTACGTCTGATTTACGGGGCGCTGCAGATGCACAGTATCTTACAACTCACGTAGCGCAATGCACCCAACTGCCCGTCGTTGACCTCTTTCCATCTCTCGACGACCATCAGATACAATATTCCCGGCACCAGCCTGAGCCACAGCTGGAATCGGCGAAGTGAGGGTGCCGCTATCTACAACAGTATTATGAGAGCACCCTTGGGTACCTCTGAGCTTGTTGTCGATATCCGAGCAGTCAATCCCGAATTTCGACCCCGTCGTGTCATGACAACGTATCACTCGCCTCTTATGTCGGACCTCAATCTCGACTGGACGAATTTGGATCAGCAACTCATGAGTCGACCTAGACTGCACAAACTTGCGTTTAATTTTGCGGGGAAGGCCATGAAGGGAGAGAGCGAGGATGCCGCGTTCGCGCGATTAGAAGAGGAGGGTGAGAAGATGAAGTCGAGGCTGCCTCTCTTTCGCAAGGAAAAAACGCTCCTGTTCAGCTACGAGATTGAAGTAAGCTCTGATTACTGTTGTTGAAGGGGCATCTCCTCATTTATATTTTAGATCGACGGCGACGACAACGAACAACAATGAACGCCATTGTCCTACACCTTACGCGTTTGAAATGGTGGTCAAGAAAGGAGTCGACCTGAACCTCTCATAGGCTGCTGGCACTGCTTACTGTATTTGTATGAATCGCTTTCCTTCGTTTTGCGATACACTTTCCGCAATCTTCATTATTAGTCCGAGATCCTGTATGACAGACAACTCGAAGGGAGACATTACTGTTCTTTGTCTGTATGTATGTTTGAAGCCGATTGTGTTCTTGAATCAAAATCTGAGCGCTCAGCAGACCTTTCTTTCCAGAGAATATAAACCGGTCAGACGTGTGCTACACTGTCTGAAGATGACCGGCTGAAGTATCCAAGGGCATTTGTTTCAAAGAATAAACGAGGGCTCGGGCTTTGCATTATTCAACGCTCGACTTGAGCGGCGTAAGTGTGGCGCAAGAAGCGATACCGGCGCCAACTCAACTCGCCAGGATAGCGCTCGGCCTCTCGGCACTTGCTCAAACTCCGCTTTTAGTTCACAGAACTGCCACGTGTCCACAGGCTCTCTTGCGAATACACCCACTGTGCCGTCACATCGCTACTGCGAAGTACCTGCTTTTCGCTTGCTTTTGAAATGGTACGCTCTTCTTGCACCGTCTGCGTGCATCGTAGTATGCCCTACGCCGCGGAGATTTGCCAATCCTGGACATGAGGCATGGGGTGTTCGGACTGTGCTTCGGCCACGCAAGAACAGACATTCAACGGTAGCGGCGAGTCAAAGGCATGTTTTCCATGTATCATCTACCTTCACAATGTATCAAGGTCTGACGTACTTGCTTCGCAGGCATTGCTTCGTCTTCGTTCATAGTCGCCGACATGACTGTTCCATTGCTCGAATATTCGGTAGCTATGTTACCATGCGGAATTCGTGGTACCGGAACCTCGATGGTTGCCGGTCGTGGCCACACTTGGGCCTCACGTCGAACTGCCTGTATTATCGTCAGGGTCTTGCAAGAAGCGTCTTGACAGACGCGCCAATACAAAGACCTGAGCACTCCAAAGTAAGACAATAGTTCAAGTGACAGGAAGAACCTAGTATCGCACGTCCTCACATATGAGTATCGCGAAGACAAGCGTTACCTTCTTTCTGGTTCGCCAGTATCACCTCCCCCCACTGTGTAGCTGCCTTGTCTTTCAAGCAGCTGGCCTGGACTGGCCATCGTCCTCGTTCCGCACCCATCATGGCCATCTCACTTGCAAACGACTCTGTAGTCGCGCCGTTTCTCATCCGACCAGCCCTGACACATAGCGATAGCACATTATCGTTGGCGTCGTCTTGGGCTATCGTAGCGACCATCGCAGTCGGTGTCGTACTTCTCTTGTTTTCAGCCGCACTCAAACTGAAGACCATGAGCTCTCACGGAATATACGTGAGTCGCTGAGCTCAAAACCTCTTTATTTCCTTGACTAACGGTCTTTCACGCACAGGATCATATCCCGCCAGCCATTGACTACGGCATTGGTGGCATACTTCGAGGCTCCCTGCACCTGATAATGTCGGCCAGGTCCATCCTTGATGCAGGATACAGACAGGTATCTCTTAACCTGTGTGGCGTAAACACGTTGAATGACACTGTTCACAGCATGGAGGACGGACGTTCAAGATACCTGCATTTGGAATGTGGCGCGTCGTAGTCAACACGTCTGAACTCGCGGACGAGATCTGCAAAGCCAGCGAAGATGATATGTCGTTGCACTTGGCTCTGGATGCGGTACGCATAGTCACAAATGTAGCCAAAGATTCGGACCTACTGACTTTATTTTCTTGCAGACATTTGCGATGTCGTACACCATGGTCCCTTCTTACTGCTCGCTCGACGCGATTACTGCAATTGTCACGAAAGCCATCCGGCAGTCCCTGTCGAAGAGCGTTGAGCATCAAGTTTATGCCGATCTCTCCGACGAGATATCGACCGCGTTCAAAGACACTTTGCATGGAGTCGGACATGATGGTGCGGTTTTGAACCTATCACGCCTGCCGAAGATGGCCAACTCAGCATGCTACCTAGATTGGCAATCATACCCGGCCCTCTCTACAATCCTTCAGGTAATCTCCCGCGCTACCAACCGTATCATCGTCGGAGCCCCTCTATGCAAGTAACCTCACTGTCAGGCGCACTGCCCACGCAACGCTAATCTTAGCCGTCTCTCAGGCAACGACGACCAACTCGTGAAGCTGAGCATCCGTCTGACACTTGATATCATGGCGACAGGAATGCTTCTTCCCTTGTTCCCACGTGCCTGCCGCAGGTAAGTTCGCGGCGGCCTGACTTATCACATGTGGTTGTTTCGTGGGTGTTGACGGACTGTATTGGGTTCGTAGGTTCGTGGCCGACGCATGTCTCTACGTCTTGGGAACGAAACGCCGCTTTGCGAGTCACCTGCATTCTGTGATCAGCGAAAGGCTTCGGCTTCACAGTCCAATCGCGGACAAAGCCTCAAGAGATCGAGTATGCTACAATTTCGTCTTCTCTCAGTTGTCGATAAGGCTAAGAGTGTCGTTAGGTGGATTTGTTGGACCACTTCATAGAGCAAACGCCACCAGACAAACGCACGGTAGACTTCATCGTTCACATGATCATGATCTCGAACGTCGCTGCCATACACACAAGCGCAATTGTGAGTCCACTGCAGTACTGAATCCTTCCTAGGCTCAAAAAGTGTCTCAATTCTACGCTCTTCCAGACTTTGACCCAAGCTCTGCTTCATCTGGCAACTTCCCAAGAATACCAGAGAGAACTCCGTCTCGAAGCCTCTCCTATACTCGAAAGCCTGGGTTGGACACCAGAGGCGTTCTCCCAAATGCCCAAACTCGACAGCTTCCTGAAAGAGTCGTCTCGCATGAACGGTATCGGCCTAGGTAAGCCAAGCCTCCTCTCAACCCACACCAACCCCCGCCTGACGCATCCCTCTCCCCAACTCAACCCAGCGTCGCCCTTCCGAATGGTCCTCAGAGACTACACGCTCTCAGACGGGACTCGCGTTTCGCCTGAGACCATCGTTTGCTCCAACATTCGAGCGATACACCGCGATGAGAGAGTGTACGCTCACGCCGAGGAGTTCGACGGCTTCAGGTTCGCCGACCAACTAAACGTGTCCTCTTCCTCTTTCGATCGGCCTACTCGACATTACTACGCCTTTGGGTACGGACGACACACATGGTAAGTCGTGCTTCATCGTACATGCCAGCTCAGCTGCTCATCTTGGGTTTCGTTCAAGCCCCGGGAGGTTCCTAGCCTCCGCCGAGCTGAAGATGATGATGACCTATCTAGTCCTCAACTTCGACATGGTCGTAGAGGATCCCGTCGCAAGTCTTGCCCCTTCCGATTTCGTGTTCTCTATAAGTGCGAGCAGGAGTGCACGGATCTTGTTGAAGAGACGTGGCGCAACGCAGTCTGCGATTTAGGGGATTGAGCTTACGGAGCTTCTCGATGCGGGAGTCGAGGCGGTTTGGGATACTTGAGGCTAATGGGCCAGTGGGTTTGTCGTCAATTTCAGGCACGTCGTCCCAATTCGGCCATCGCATCACTGGCGCATCAAAACCCGGCGCTCATTGGACTTGGAGAAATCATCGTCGCCGTCGTCCCTCTCTGCCGCCGCACAAGAAGGGCGGGCCTTCCTCGCAGTGATCATGAGGCAGATATCTGCAAACGATACTCAACATAAGTATGGTATATGTACAGGACTTTGTGTATGGCAGAAGCAGGAAATAAAACACATATTTATGACCTCATGGGTCATGAGACGGTAGACCCACGAATGTTTGTCTTGAGGAGAGTGTAGAGACTCGGGCAGACTACGTGTTATGCGAAAGCCTGAGTAAGTTATCTCGTCAAGCAATGCTTGATTTGCGCCGAGGCTTCCAGCCTACGGGAAAGCGAAGCTCGTTATGCACCTGCTCAGCGCGGGCACTACATAGAAATCAGCTGCCGACATAGCGGCTGAGGCCTAAGAAGGTTCGGCGGGATGCACATTTTTCAAGTTCAATGCTCGACGCTCAATACTTAAGTAACGGTCGCATAGCCTTAGTATCATACATGGGATGCCCGAGGGACAACGACGGCGACGATTCCTCTAAGTCCAATGAGCGCCGGGTTTTGATGCGCCAGTGATGCGATGGCCGAATTGGGACGACGTGCCTTGCGGACCTCGAAATTGACGACAAACCCACTGGCCCATTAGTCTCAAGTGTTTGGGATCGGATATGTCTGGACTTTGGACTCTTCACCACTGTACAGTATTATACCTCTACTACTGAAGTTCTCGGGTAAAACGTGATCACTCGTTCGTTTTGTGGCCGTCGCCGCCGCTGGACATAGTATCATTACACCCTACCATAAATTTATCGGAACCTCATTCACAAATCGCTCTGCATGGCTTACAGTGTACACACTCCCCCTCACCACTTCAAGAAAACGCCGAAAATCTCCCCAGCCCTATATTGTGTTTTGTCTACGGACCACGACGAAGCCCACAAAAAATTCAAGTTGACCTCGGCGGATCCGATTATGTAAGCGATCATCGATCAAGGACCACGGCGACAAATGATCGGAAACCGTAGTAAGACTGCCACGGCGAGGAAATTTCCGACATTACTTACTGTAACGACGACAAGGAGAAGAACGAAAGCGAAGAAGTATATGGCTCAGTACGGGGGCAAACCCTCTCTGTACACGACTCTTCAAGCCTCAACTCGACTCACAGAAATGGCTTTGCGGAGAGATGAATCGTAAGAAGTCTAGCATGAACCCCGCGCCTGGTCATTATTGCTGACTTCGCGTTCAGCTCATGGAAGATGTTCGTCAATGAGTACTTATCGTTTATCCATCTGAGACATTGTGGATGTCACGTCATTGAGTCGTACTGCAGCCTATGCTTGAAGTCGTGCCACGATGCACAATCGACGTGAGTTTTCAAGTTCACTTACAGAAATCATCGGTGCTCTGTGAGCTTGTCAACGGTAGGGATGCTTCCAAGCACAAGCGCTGCTGGGTCGGTGGCCGTTCAGGAGCTTTCCATTTAACTGATGGTGTGTATAGCATCTACTCTCCCGCCTCCAAAATTTGGGTCTCACTTGTTCCCGTAGAACATATACTTCTCCGTTCTTCCATCAAGTACGGAGCCGTCTGCGAAACACTTCAATCTCGCTTATCTACCTATTGACCGAGGGGCGACGTGTAGAAGCCGCGTTGCGCACTCAAGACACTGTCTCAGTAAGTATGATCCACGAGTTATTGTTCAGTTGCCTAGCCACTCCGACGCCCGAAGGTCGTCTGCCCAGATCGACCTCGTAATTGCGGACGTACCACGGTCAATGCGTCTATTCTTATGTGAGTGTTGCTTGCAGCGGTATCACGAGGCTCTCGTGAAATCACGACAAGACTCAGGCTGTAATTTCACAGCTTGCAGATCGCTGCAAACACTGGCAGTTCGAGCGGATCAATAATCAAGCGGGGCGGGGGCCGTATGCGCTGTGTATCATCTTGCACCCCAGGTCTTAGGTGACCGACGAAAATTTTCGCGCAGATGGGCATTGGGTAGTCACAGACGGAACATCTCGAGCGGCGATCTTCGACAACCTCCTGTGAGAATACCTAGTCACTGACGGACGCCTCGTAGAAATGAGGTCTCGCGATTGTCGGCGACGCGTTACGAGCATGTCAACCCCAGTTAATGCTCTTCGATTCCTTCGCCCAATCTGCTTCCATCTGGACGTTCCCGTCTTACCGCCAGCAAAGCAATGTCATTCTACGCGAGAATGTCAATGTCGCTTCCGGTCCGAGTACTAGTGAGTGTTCACATCTTGATCATAAACGCGCCGTTTGCATTCCCATTCGACAGAAACTCCCTTGTACGTCGTACTCGACCGCTCGATCAAGACATTCGACTCAGCCGATCGGTTATTTACCGAGGCTGTCTTTCCTAGTCCGCCAAATGCGGACTGAAGGCAGCGTTCATAGCGCTAGCGAAGGTGAAATGTGCTCTCGCTGCCTGCAGCTTTGTGAGTCTCATCGTTGAGGCTCGTCATAGGACTTCGGCTGTCGCTGCGTTGTCCTTGAAGCCCGTACGGTACCCGTTTTCTGTCGCAGTACATTGGCGAGATGGATTTGGCGGACCAGAGCCAGCACCACGGTCCCGCACCAACATGAAGACATGTCTCAGTGCGGTACGCACGCTATCTTCGTGACTTAGCAAAATCAAGTGTGCTGCCAGCCAGACCGTTGGCGTTGGAAAGGTATAAATACCATCCGCAGAACACACTCAAATCCCCAGCCCGGTGCTCTTACACATCTCAACTTCCCTTCAACCAGGCTCTGGCAGGTGAGCACTTCACCACTGTCACCATCGTCTTCTACAGACGTCTTACTGACTCATTTTTTTCTGAAGCCTCGCACAACTCTTTACGACTCCAAACTACCAAAACTCTCGCCTCAATCCTTGCAATCATGCGCTTCTCAACTGTGCTCGCCGGCCTCATTGCCGTTGCTGTCAGCTCCACGGTCGCCGTTCCTCTTCGCAGCGTGGCCTATGAAGCTCGTAGCCACAACGTTGCTCGCGACGACTATCTCGTTCTGCGAGACGTCCTCCAAACCATCCACGCACGCGAGCTCGCTGCTCTCGATGCCCGCGCACTGTGAGCTTATCTCTTTAATTTCGTACTACTACTCGGAGTCTCACGCGACTCTGCCAATCTTCAGCGGATTCGACACCGTCCCTGTCAAACGCAGTGGTGGCGGCGGACGTGCTCCTACAGGCAACCGACCTGCCCAACAGCCTGCCCAGCAGCCGGCGCAACAGCCCGCACAGCAGCCCGCCGCCGGTGGTCATCCACCTGGTTACTCATCTGGCGGAGCCGCTCCTGCGTACACCCCTGGGGCTCCCGCTTACAGTGCCCACCCGTCTACCAACGGCAACGGGCCCGGAGCAGGTGGAAGCGCTTTCGTCGAGCACTTTTGATACGTAGATTACTCCCAGCTTGTGGCGTTTGTGTTTGGAGTATCGTAGTAACGACCCTCATTTCATGCATTTGTTTGTCTTCCTTTTAAACTTCCTACGCTCTCGGAGTGAACGCCCGATAGCGATACTACGTTGTCTAGCTGTTATTGTGTGAGCAAGTCAGAGCCGTTCAACATTTCCAAGTTTGCACCAAGAGTGTTGAACCAAGTTATTGGGAGGTCCTGTTGTTACGCTATTGTAATTGTACGCCTACATGGCGACCAAACTGACTGTTCTTCGATGAGCCACAGATCGCTCGAAAGCCTCGTTCCACCAATTCCTGTCAGAAAACACATCTTCTAAGTACGCAGGTAGGTCCACACACCAAAGAAGGCACTCGGAGCTCTGAACAGCCACGTGCACGGTGACCACGCCACCACCTTCCAACTTACCTACCAATACCACTCACACTCACGCCTACACACTCGCACCCACATAAACAAAACATCGAGTACGCCGAAAACGACCCCAGCCCTATATCATTTTCTCCACTGACCACAGTAAGAAAAGCCTAGTACTAGACACGAAAGGGTGAAAAATCACGTTGACTCGAGATCCGATCAAGGACCCCAACGACAACGACAAGGAGAAGAACGAAGAGCGAATGAGAAGTACAAGGCCCGGTAAAGGCGGGTCTGGGTCACGGGTCGGGGGTTGGCGAGTATGGTGTGTGTGGTATTAGTACTACAAGAAATAACCGAAAGCCAAAAACAAAGGAGAGCGGAAAAGAAGGAATGGGAGGTGTGCGCGTGAAGGGGTGGGGTAGTGTATATACCAGGTTGGACGTTTCGCGTAACCCGGCGAAATGAAGTGAAGTGAAGGAAGAAAGGGGGAGACGTGGGCCGAGCCAGTCTTTCTCTAGAACGATGAGTTGAACCGAAGATGGGAAGAGAAAAGAATGGGAATGGAACAAAGGGGAGTTGCACTTGCGACTGTGAGGAGACGATGAGTTGCGAAACGAGACTGGATAGTGTGGTTGTTCTATGGTGTGTGTGCTTGCGGAGATGGGTATAGTTTGTGGTATGGGCGGACGCGGTGAGGTGGGAAGAGTGTTCGTTTGGGTTTTATACGAACCCTTTGCCGCCGCGCTTGGCGTCGATCTTCTTGAACCGTTCTGCTTCGAGTCTCTGCAGGGTTCGTACACGTGATCAATGCGTGTAGCTAGGAGTTGATAGGAAGGGGAGACGGTACCTTGTTGATAACGCAGACCGAAGCCAAGAAGAGCAGAATGATGATCGCCATGAACCCATACACCGTTCTACAAAAAAACACATCAGTAAAACCAGGCTGAAACAACGGCCGAAACCAAGAACACTCACGAAAAGATGTTATTCAACGTCATATCCGCAAACGCAGTGATAGGCCGCACACAACGGAACTGATCCAGGTCGTTCGCGTTGACTAGCGTGTTCACGAACGTCTGGTTCGCGCAAAACCCGGTCAACTCCACGGTGTCGTTCGTCGTGAAGTATCCGCAACATTGGAACTGTTCGCAAGGGAAGCAACAGCGTTAGAATCAGTTTGAGCACAGCCAGTCAAAATCAAATTTCGACGACCCATCAAACGAACAATACGGTCAGACGAGAACACGAGGCGAAACATCGCGCAATCAAACGAAATCAAACGCAGCCAGTTCAGACAAATGACGTACCTTGTTCTGAAGCTGGACCCGGACGTCCGGGGTCGCAGCCTTAAACCGTTCGAAGTAGTTGTCGCGCTCCTTGAGGGTGAAGAACCAGATGTACGTCCCCACCACGATCACGATGAGCGCATCGACGACGAGGAGCCAGTTGAGCATCACGAGACCGATGGTAACGTGGTTGCGCTGGACGATGGCACCGAGGGAGAACGCGAAGGTGATGAGGAGTGCAACTCCCAGTACTGTGCCGGCTGCAAGGCGAAGTCAATCTTCGTGTGAGCAAAAGTGGGAGGAGAGAGAGGAGGATGAGACGCACCAGTCAAATCTGAACTGGTGAGGGTGAAGTTAAGCAGCAAGTTGGGGGCCTTCCATACGAGCGACATGACGAGCGAGAGCACTCCGGCAGCCAAGAGCCAGGCATCGACGAATGCCCAGCATCCCATGAGAGCTTTAGAGACCATGTTTGCCTTGAATCTGTCAGACGGTTACGAGCTTGGAGAACAGGCCGCAGGGAGTCAGACGCGCAGTTCTTGTAGTTACGGAAGGGCGGCTGCTCACTGTATGAACGGATTGAGGTGGACTGGAAAGCTGAAATTCTGGAGAACTGGCGAGAATTGGATGGGTAGGCTTGCTTTGGAATAGCTTTGGATTGAAGAAGAAAGGCTCTTCCAGAGAGTGGACGCGACAGAGGCGGCTGCAGCACCAGATTGCAGAGGAAGGAAGAAGGGTAGAAAAGAACGGAAACCAGGACGGTCAACGTCTGCAGAACGAAAGAGGTCAGTGGAGAGAACGAAGGGGGGTAAAGAACAGAAAAGCGCGACATACCGTCCGATAAGTACACAGCCCGGCGCAGGAGAGGAGAAGGAGAGAGAGGGAGGAAATCAAGGACACGGACACTACTACATATTCATCTGTCCGCCCCGTGTCCGGCGACCGTCCGACCGTCGCCATGGCCACCTCTCCCTGGGCGAGACCTGCCCCGGCACAAAAGACGCGACAGAATCACAGTCCTGTTGCCACCGCACACCTGCGACGTTCCGCATCCATTGTATTTACGACACCGTACGGAGGGATTGAGGACGCCATTGTACTCCTCAGCCAATTGTCTCAACGACCACCGTACAAAGCGCGATCATTGTGCGCCGAGGCTCCGGCCGTGCCTTCCAAATGGAGAAAAAACCCGGCGGTAAACGAGTGGTTGCCGGCGGGATGATTGCCGGAGGTGTGCCGAGGATGTCATTGCTGGCCGACATTGACAGCGCGCATTTGGCATCCCATCACTCCCGACCACTCCCAACAAAAGTCTTCTGTCCGCGCATGTCACTCAACGTCGCCTCCTTCTCCGGTGGCTCCCTCCTCCTCGCATGGCAGCTCAAGGATAAACACGTTCTCATCGTCGGCGGCGGCGACGTCGCCTCAGGCCGCATCGAGTCCGTCCTCGTCGCCGACGCCCGCATCACCCTCATATCCCCCTCTGCAGGCCTTCACCCGCTCACCAAGAAATTCATCGCCCAGTCCTCCCGCATCACCCACCACGACCGCGTCTTCGCCGGGCCCGCCGACCTCGACAGCGTCGACATGGTCCTCACCGCCATCGACGACGTCGCCAAGTCGCGCGAGATCTGCGCGCTGTGCCGCGAGCGCCGGATCCCCGTGAACGTCGCCGACATCCCGCCCTCCTGCGACTTCTACTTCGGTTCGCAGATCCGCAGTGGCCCGCTGCAGATCATGATCTCCACGAACGGCCAGGGGCCCAAGCTCGCGAACATCATCATGCGCAAGATCGAGGAGGCGCTGCCCGAGCACGCGGGCGAGGCCGTGGAGAAGGTCGGCCAGCTCAGGTCGAAGCTGCGGGAGAGGGCGCCCGGCGTCGGAGGGGAGCTGGGCAAGCGCAGGATGCGGTGGATGGTGGACGTCTGCAACGCCTGGGACATCGACGATTTGGCGACGCTGGACGAGGAGATGATGCTCAGGTTGCTGGACGATGGGTGGGAGAAGAACAAGGTCCCGAAACCGGTCGAGCTGGGGTCTGGGAAGAAGAAGCATGCCTCTGGCTCGCATCTGCCGTCGGCGTCGTCGCTCCAGGGCTCGCTCCTCCCCACTGCGCTCGGGTTCCTCACAGGCGTCGCTGCCACGACTGCTCTCGTCTGGGCCCATGTCGCCTACGTCCGACGTTAAACAGCCCGTTAAGTACGGGTATAGATCTTGAATATTTGCTATAGACATTCACATCCTCACACGCTATCGGAAGACACGAGTTGTTGGGTTGCAGTGGAAGGAGGTGATTTAGAGAAATGGGACCCGGGACTCTACGATCCAAAAGCAATCTATGTATTATATATTCGCTGTATCATAAATCTCTCTTCTTGCTCATCTATTTGAACGTTTGACCACTCTTCTCTTCAGTGAGCTCGGTGTGGACAGGCATGACTCGACGTCGTCCCAGTCGTCGAACGTCTTTGACCGAGAGGGTGAGTAATCCTATCCGCTACCACCGAAGGAAGGCCCACACAGGACCCCCCCATATCCCGCCAAGGCTCCGATCCCTCCCCTCGATGCCCGAAATTTGGAGGCCCGGAGGGCCGACCTCTCATCCACAGCGCCCGAAATTCGACCTCCGGGGCCGCGCATCTGTGAGGTCAAGAGAGCCCGAAAACCGGGGGTCGTCGCTGATGTACCATCCCACATGCCCGAAATTTGGGTCCAAATTGGGGTGGTCGGCCGGCACAAGGAAAATTTGCAGTGGTAAGCGCTCCGGGAGGTGGGCCGAAGGCGCGCCGGACATGCCGCAGGCTGGAACTCTGATGCGCCGCAGGCCCGAAATTGAGGTGACTCGGCGGCAGGTATAGTCCAGGATGCCCGAAAACTGCTCCCAAACGCGAATTTTCGCCTGCCCGAAAAGCCGGAAAATCGCCGCGCCGCTTTTGGGATCGAACCTCTATAGGGATATGGGGGGGTCCTGCCCACACCTCTGTGTACGTACCGTCAGCAGTGAGTCTCCTTTTGACATCTCATCCTTTCGTCGTGCACTCACAAGTCAACGCTTTCTAGCTGTAACATCTGTGTGAGGACGACAGCCGTTTGAAACTTGCCGATTGTCTTCCTGGAAAGACAGCGCAAACGGAACCTGTGCACAGCGCGTCCGAACTTCATACAGTCTGCGGTTATACGTGGTATACGTGGTGATTAGAGTGACTGCGAAAACACGCACCACGTTGATGAGTACGTCCCACAGCGTGGTTTCCACCTCCATATTCGCCACTGACGTTGTCCTCGAAGTCAGGTCTCGTCAGTGGGACGCTACCTTCGATACCTGGTGCCATCTCTCGGTGCAAATCACTTCTGCTCTGGGGTTCGTGCAGAGAATCGCAGCACACCGACCACTATGACATTCATCATACAACTTGCAAGCAGTCTGGGGCTTGTCCAAGCAACAGAAAGTCTGAGCACAGGTCAACGCGCTGCCATCCCACATCGGGCTTGTCCCCAGTCTGGATACGGCGGCGGCGGCCAGCACGGAGTATCGATGACGCAAAGCAAACTTTGGACTGGCTCTCCCGAAATACAAGAAGACATCCTGGCGGCCGTCGTACTTACACCTAAGTGTATTGGCACGGCTTTTGACGTGCCCTGTCGAACAACCTCCCGCATATTGATACAAGGTGTCCTTTATGCTCTCAAGATCCGAACATGTGGCGTATACTGTGCGGTACCGGTATGACAGTCTGGGTGCTGATTTGGTAGTGCAATTACCGTAAGCTCGACCAATAGGAACCCGTCCCTCTTTCTGCCATGTGCTACAAACTGAGCGGCAGAGGCTCTCGTACATTGTCTCCCAGGGCAGACCAATACAGTGACCGAGAGACGAGTCGCGGGTCACTTTGTATAGATCTCGTACAGACGTTGGCCAATCATCCGCCTCCTTACCTGCCAGCCGATGATTGGTAGGAAACCTTGTCCATCGTGATTGGTTACACCCTCCGCCCAATGGTAAATCCCCGTGAGTTTTCCGGACAAAGACTTCACCTGCTATTGAGGTACTGATTGGCCCCCCAATACAGGGCGTTGTAGGAGTATCTTCACTCCTTGTGGCACAGTACTAACCACGGCGGTATTCATTCACGAGCTCGCCACAACAATGAGAGCCACAACACTTCCGAATTCCGAATTCTCCAAACCCTTCCACGCTAAATGTGTGTGGCTGAAAGACACCACATCGTTTCTCCTTCTCCACGTGCGATGAAACGGCATGTTCCAGTTGCACGCACGAGGAATTAGACAGGTTACCAGTTCATGTTGTCAATCAAGCTCAATCAGATGAGCTTTTTACGCGCTTCGTGTACGTTACTATCGTGTGTGTCCGAGGCAATAGTAATGTACCGGCAGTTATGGCTTTGACTTGCACTTCAAGACATGTAGCATTAGGGCAGCCAGGCTGCATGAGAGTTTGCGATATAAACCAGCCATCGCGTTGGAAAGTTAGGAGTGAAAGGCTGACAGCTATAGGGAACAACTGCGCTATCCATATTTCAGGCGCGACGGCGTACAAACACGGTGCAAACAGCGGGCTGAGAATGGAAACTCATTGGCGCACTGGATTGTCTCGCAGTCGTCGTTCATGAATGCATGAACCTCAGTACAGAAAACTCGTCCACCGTCCCATTGGCCGCAAAATTGGACAGCAGGATCTGTACACGCTTGCGAAAGCTGGTCCGAGATGCTAATCGAATGTGGAAAGGTTCAACGTTTCCTGTGTACACATGTCTATTTACCTTCGCTCCTCAAGAATGCAGGTAACGTCCTGCTCAGTTGATTGAAGCCAACTAGACCGGAATGAGAAACATCTGATGTATTTCATGGAGGTGAGCTCAAAATGGGTAAGATTAATTGGTACTTGGTGGTATTTACGACTGGCGATGGGGACTCAAGAGCGCGATTTTCAGCTACGCCAAGCCGCGTAGCAGTCCCGCTGACCACAGCCCCATTCTTCACTGTGGTGAACCGTCCAAAAAGCTCAACGCTAGATCAGATTCGGGATGCATTTTGTGCGAGAGAAACGGACTCACCGCTCAGAAACCAGGCATCGTGCGTCCTCGTAGCACGAGCGTGCTCTGACCACCTCAGGCTGGCATGGACTTCACCCGCTTCCTGAATCAAGACAAAGAAGCCGCTCGTAGCGATTAGTATAAAGGACCACTCAGAAACCCGGAGAATCTTCAGCAACACAATCGTGAAGCTAAACAGTGAAGCCAAGCTCTACAAAGTCACAGTAAGTTTCTCATCACATCGAGCTGCGAAAATGAGACTGATCTTGAGCAGATGTCTTTCAAGCTCATCCTCGCCGCCATCCTCGCTCTTGCAGCCAGTGCCAATGCCACCCCCGAAGCCTTGTACGCTAGGCAGGCGGTGTGCGTTCCCTGTGTCATATCCGGAAGCGCGACCCTCTTGACTTTCCCACCCATCACATTGCCGGCCCCGAACACGTGCGGTGCTGGCAGGACCTGCACTGGACCTGCCACTGCAGTGACGATTGGTGCCACCGGTACCCTGAGTGTCGCACTCAACCTCGGTGTAAGTGGATGTTCAACTACCAATAGTCGTTTTCCTAAACTACGAGCAAGCTGATCTTACTCTTACTTAACAAAACAGCACTGCGCTTAACTTGCTTGCATGCAGTTCGCAGCCCTACCAATTCCTGCACTGGTCATATAACCCCGGTCATGGTGCTCGTAACGGCAATTCTTTTTACCTCGCTCGTGTCATGTCGTGTCTGGACTTTGTAGCCGGTTATGTTGTTCGCATCCGTCGAGGATTGATTTTTTTTTGCAAGTATACTCCGAAAATCCAGATGTATCCGAGTAGTTGTACGTTGATAGCGAACGCAATATTGTTGTTGTTCCTGAGTACTTGAAGATGTCTGAGGCCTCCCTAACTCGTGACACTAGGAGAAAACGGCGCATGTGCAGAGACTTGCCCAGAGTCGCTGGATTTTGGCGGACAGAGGGCTTCATGCTAGAATGCGTCCTTGTCGCTAAGATGTTCGTTCGCAAGTGACGGCTCGAAGACTCTTTCGAGAGTTTGAGGAGACGTCGGATCTATCCATGAACCAGGACTCTGAAGTCGTATGCTGATTGCATCCCACCAAATGGGATTGCTGTCAGAATGAAATTCCTCTTAGCAAACCCTGCAATGTAGTCCAATAATCAACGCCGTGCTCACCTATTGCTAATCAGCTTGAATACCACTCTGCTGTTAGGCAAAAACTCCTTCCAACGCCGTGGTCGTTGAAGTCGCTCGCAGCCGTTGCGTCGGTCGACGCCGACAAAAATTGACTCATGTGCGCGAGCCGGGCTGGTCGCTGCTGGTCGGGGCGCCGGCGTCTACAGGCAGCGGAGGCGGTTCAACGTTCTGATGACCGCTGACTCAATCCTCCGCACGCGCATAAAACCACCCGACCACACCTTCCCCGCATTCCACCACCACCTCGCACTCGTCCGCCTCTATTCTCTCGCTTTTCTCCCCTAGAAGTCTCAACTAGAAGTTCTCATTGCAAACCACTATGTCTAACGTCGAATGGGATGCCAAGACTGTCATCGGGTTCAAGTCCCATGCTCCCAAAGTCACCAGGAATACCTCTGATTTGAATGGTACGTCTTGCCTTACACCCGTCTCTTCCTCATTACCCAAGCATATATTCTGATTCTGGTCTCTCTACAGCTGTACGTACCTGCTTGCCCATCCAACACCACCCAAAGCGAAAAGCGCTGACGTGTCCCCATCCTCGTCTCATCGTGTGCACAGGCCCGTCGTGTAGGAGCCGTCGTGGCGACGGACAAGAAGGTGGCCGGTGGTGGGAACAAGGCTCATCAAGGTGCGTCTCCTTGCTCGGGATTGCGAGCTTTACGGGTGGCTGATGGTATGGACTGAGTGTAGGCACCGACCACCAACGGATAGCCAAGCTCGATCGCGAGAACGAGGTCGCACCCCCTGCTAAAGTAGCTCCTTCTGTCGGAAAGGTATGTTCTCGATGTCTTTCAATCACCCTTCTTCTCCCCTCCTCACTCCGCCCCATGCCACATTCATCACCACCATCTCCATCGCCCTCTCTACTGCCTCACCTAACACCCATGCTAACATCACATCCTCATTATTACAGGCGATCCAAACCGCCCGCATGGAGAAGGAGCTCTCGCAGAAGGACGTCGCGAACAAGATCAACGAGAAGCCCTCCGTGCTGCAAGACTACGAGGCCGGGCGCGCGATCCCGAACCCGCAGATCCTCAGCAAGCTCGAGCGGGTCTTGGGCGTGAAGCTGCGTGGTGAGTGTCTTCGCAATTTCAAGTCCTCGCTTCTTTCTTTGCTGTTGGGGATCGGTTTTCACTTTCTCTGGATCCCCCTACTGTCTTCTTTTACTGTTTTATTGTGACGATGTACTGTGTGGCCGATCGCTAACCACCCCTTCCTCTCCTCCAGGCGCGAACATCGGAGAGAAATTGGGGGGTCCAAAGAAGTAAAGCACACATCGTCGTAGCTTGGACCATCCCCTCTTCCCGCGTTTCCCATGCATCCTTCCTTCTCCAAATCGAACGTGTATGAGAGGAATTCGCACCGATACGATGATTTCGCTGTGTTGCGTTGTTGCGTTGTTTCGTTCCATCCTATAATTTGACCCGTTGTTGCTTCTTTACCCCTTCTTACTACCCCCCGATGTACATTTGGATGTCTCAATAGCACCTTCGTTTCACGTTTGTCGAACGAGTCGTGTGTCGCGGTCGTTCTAACTTCCAGTCGCGCCTTGCTCGTGAGAGGACCTCAAGCAAATCAACGCGTACGAATCCGGAATAAATTCAAGAGCAGAAAACAAAGAAGGATTTACTGCCACTATCGCGAGCACTATTGCGAGCAGTAAGATCCATGAAAATCGGTGAGAGGCCATTACGTAGCTGAATCACGACGTCAAGGGGGAGAAAGAAATTCCGCTGTCGAAACAAATCGTTCTCGAGCGCTATGTAGTATGGCGGATTCTCCTGACCCAGGGTTGCACAAGGCGGCG